>JAJAGP010000160.1:255000-308042 GCA_025084515.1 Ancistrus triradiatus
CTGAAAAGAGCCAGAATTCCCATCACTAATATCCATCACACCCACGAAGCAGTTCCCGCCCATCTCGTTGGTGGGACAGCTTTCAAAACGAAGTGGTTGTTGAAGAAGAAAATGTTTGTATGCACAGGACGTGGCTGTTGTCGCTGAGTGAGCTGCTTCGCCAGCACATAGCACTGCTGGTTTGGCATTGCTCTTCACAGCGACTGTGTACGTTTTTGCGTTTTCATGTGGACGAAGTTTTTTGTTTAAACAGTGCTTGTGTGGACGGGATGTTTTTTATAAACGAATTTGAAAACCCCCGTTTTAGAAAATACCCGTGTACGTGTGGACATAGCCTCAGTGGTCTTTTGAGACCATACAAGTAGCATCCAGCACTGCGGTACTAGAAGGAAGTCACAACGTTCAAATTTCTAGATGTATTGAGGTCAAACTGGTCCGGTGCCCCTAGTGCTGAGGCTGGGTAGGGAATTGTTCTCGTTGCATAACAACAATAAATTTTTTGTGGATCTACTTTTTGGCGGAAGGTATTTGTCAGGATGAAAGCGTATTCAGTATTAAAATCAGGGCTTACTTGATTTGTTTTGTTTCTTTATTTTGTTGTAAAAAAATAGCAGACTGTTAGGTATTTTGCCAAGGGATGGCTGTGGTTTCGGCCTGGGGCTTCATGTGGTAGCCTAGCGGTTAAGGTAATGGACTCTGGTCACCACATGAAGCCCCAATCTGAAACCACATGAAGCCCCAAGGTCCAGAAGGTCCAGAGTCCAGTACCTTAACCGCTAGGCCACCACATGAAGCCCCAATCTGAAACCACATGAAGCCCCAAGGTCCAGAAAGTCCAGAGTCCAGTACCTTAACCACTAGGCCACCACACGAAGCCCCAAGTTGAAACCACAGCCATCCCTTGGCAAAATCCCTAACAGTCTGCAAACAGAAGGTCCAGGGTTCAAATCCCACCTCTACCAAGCTGCCACTGTTGGGTCCTTGAGCAAGACCCTTAACCCACAATTGCTTGGATTGTAAGATTGTACCAATTGTAAGTCACTCTGGATAAGGGCGTCTGCTAAATGCTGTAAATGTAAATGTTTTACCTGGCTGACCTCCTTTCCTAATATGCTATGCTGGGATAATTCTCAGGCTCCTTGTTGCTAAAATTTCAAGCTACCATTCTTGTTGTGTCTCTGCCTTCTGCCACATATAACTTTTAGAACAGATCGGTCTGCTGACAGTAGCAACCATATCTTTGTTTTACATTTGATGTTTAGAAGACTGTTCTGGTGACGGGTACGAATGTTTCTCTCACACTCGAAAGCCTAGTCCCCATTTCGTGACCTATCTCCAACACAAACACATAAAGTTGTTTGTCTCACTGTATAAATACTTTCTGCTTATCTGTAATAAATCGGAAGACCCTGAATCCTCTCGTGTGGACTTGTAATGGGTAAGTGATACAGTAGCTCTCTCATGTCTTCGGCTCGATCCAGCTAGACTGCATTATGACCTTATACGGACGCAGATAGATATGTAGGCTGCCTTCGTTTGCAGTGGTCTCATAAATGAGAAACGTGGACTGCTATGGAGTGGAACTATATAATTTCTTGAGACGAATCCAGGTTCTGGTTGGGATCCAACGATGGTCGGGTTAGAGTATGGAGGCCTCGTGGTGAGCACTTCAATCCTGCCTTTATTGAGGAGTGACACTCTGCCCCAACTGCTGGTGTGATGATCTGGGGAGCCATTGCATACAACAGTAGGTCACCCCTAATAGTAATACATGGGGCACTAACAACTCAGCAATATGTGCAGGACATCCTGCAGCCACGTGTTCCAACTGCCATTTTTAAGCAGGATACGCTCGCCCACACACACCAAGGGTTTCCCAATAATGTCCTGGCCAGACTGCGACACTTCCTAGGTCTGCCCAATCACCAGATTTATCACCAATCGAGTGTTTATAGGTCTTACGTTCAAACTTTAGTTAACACACTAGCTTGAAGATGCATCATAACTGCAATGTAGCAAGCAGTTTTCAATGTTAACCAACACATTTATTAAGTCACACAATTGTTATTATTATTATTACCATTCAATCTTTTTAATACAAATTTTGCCATCACAACAATTCATTATCTTGGGAATGAAAATGATCATTTAGCAAAGTCTGTGGAATGCAATGCTTAACTTCTTGCAGATTTTTTTAACTTTCACTTCCTGCAGATGAAGCATTTAAGTGCTTGGTAAATCTGACTGCTTCTTGGCCAGCTATTAGAAAAGATGGCTCAAGACATTCAAGACTGTTTTTACATACACCTCATCGGGCTGAGGCTTTCTTTGACTGCCAGGCTGTAGGAATTTGCTGACCGCTGGAATTTCTTTCATTCTCTTTTGGAATTCCTGCAAGAAATAGAAAAAGGGTCAAAAAATGCTATTTGTCGTACACAGAGCAAATTCATTGTGAAATACTGTGACCCTTGTCTAACAAAGCTCAAGTATTTTATATAAAAATCAATACACAGCTTTCAATGTTGCATTTTATAAAGAGCAGCTTGTACCAATGAAAACATTTTATCCGCCGTTGGGTTTTAGAGAAGATGACATTAAGCAACAAGATGTCAGATGTAAACACTGCGTTGAAGGGTTCAGAGACCAACGACAATACCTCCAATCTCTTTCAATATATTTTAGACTTTCAGATTTCAGTTCAGTTTTTTCCGTCTGGGCCCCTCATGCAGCTCACCTGGATTTTGGGGAACGTGGACAGGATTGTGGGGCATATCTCCTCCAGCATGAGAGTGGCTTCAAAGAAATGCACATCTGCACAGCTCAGCTGCTTACCCACAAGGTACTGGGATCCAGTGAGAGCCTAATAGACAACACGCATGAAGACACATTTCCAATACGGACACAAAGTCGTACCGTGGAAGCATCACACACACCTTCTCATAAGCTGGAAGACTGCGCTCTTTGGCTTTGCACTGCAGTTTATTAATTTGACTCTGTTTTTTGTCTGCTGGTGTAAAGGGCAGCGCAATGATCATGTCCATGAGGTCCCTAGCACCCTCGGAGTACAGGTCAATCCTTAAAAAGAATGAAAAAAAAAGAAAAATGCTGAATCCAGTGAAATGTTGATGAATATTTTGTCATACATCTCAATTCAGATAGCTGTTAAAGGTTCACACTCACAGGTAGCGCTCTTTTAGGTCCTTTCCATAGAGGTTGTATTTTCCAGCTATGTAATTCAAGATGGCCTTTGTCTGAACCAGTTTCATTCCATCCATTTCAACCAATGGAACCTGGTGAAAGGCGAGCTTTCCGTCTGCAGTTCACGTAAGAAATCATGTAAAAATGTGTTGCTTAAGAGTGGTTCTGACCCATTAGTAGGGCCTCAAGTGGATGTTAAATAATTGAGAGAAAAGGACCACCACAAAGGAGAATTAAATGGAAAAACCTGATTAGAAAATTCCTGACTGAGAAAACCTAATTATATTCCTAACAAAAAAATTCGATTTTCCAGTAGACCGACTTAAGATTTGAAAATTACATTTTCAATATAACACTTTAGACAACAGTATACCTATCCAAACGTATTAGTGAAGCCTACTGAATAAAACCGAAAAATTACATTCAATTAAAAATGTTCTCAGCATAACCAAAATAGATTATATATGAATATATAATATGATACATTAGTATACTAAATAATCTAGTCTGTGGACACCAAACTACACTCATTCCCAAAACAACAGTTTGGATTCCTGCCAAACTCAACATGCTGTTGACAGATATGAAAATGATTAAAGGGTGTGGTCTGATTAGACACTGGGTCTTGCCTCAAGAGGGCACCTCAGCTGCATCTACTGGGTAGTGTACCACTTGGTGAAAGATTGTTGACTGTTAGGGATGCCTCTACAATGCACTCGAAGACATTTTGCCCATTTGACAGACAGAGGGGGCAGGATGGTTGTTTTGACAAATTGCCCGCCACCTAGGCCATTCTGACCAAGCTGTTAGGAGGTGTTGGGAGCAGTGGTTCCCAAAAACAAAGAGGCTCCGGACTGTCCAGACAGACCACCAATAGAGAGGACTTTTCCTTATCCACCGATAAGCACAAGTAGAAGCTCTCACGTTCTTGTTGTACACCAGCCAGACACAGGTGGAACCTACACACTCCTGAGACCATTTCCAGATGCTTATCAGGCCATTGTGTGGACCAAACACAGACAGCCATCCAGCGTTGCCTTTGTTTGCAGTTGTGTTGTGAAAAACACAACTGGAACTGTATTGTCTTCAGCGACCAATCCACATTCTGTTTGGGATCCGATGACGGTCGGGTTCGAGCATGGAGTTCTCATGGTAAGCGCTTCAATCCTGCCTTAGTTGTGGAGCAACACACTGCCCCAACTTCTGGTGTGAACATCTGTTGAGCCATCACATAAGACAGTGGCTCACCACTAGTATTGATTCAAGGGACACTAACAGTGTTAGCCACGTGTTGCCTCTCATGCCAGGGCTTCCAGCTGACATTCTTCAACAGGATAATGTTCACCCAAGCACAGCAAGGGTTTCCCAGGAGTGTCTCTGCCAGATTGCAACACTTCCTTGGCCTGACCGGTCACCAGATTTATCACCAATCGAGCATTTGTGGGACCACCTGGGCTACCAGCTTCAGCACACTATCAATGTGGAGGATCTACAGGCCCAGCTGTGTCATAGCGGAATATTTAGCAGTCAACAATCTCTCACCACTTTTTGGTACACTACCTTGTGTCTACATTCATTGTCCAGTTTATCAGTTCCACTTCCTATATAGGTGCAATTTGTAGTTCTACAATTACAGACCGTAGTCCATCTGAATCTCTGATACTTTGCTAGACCCATTTCCTCTGTTCTCTAATGTCCAGGACCCCAACAGGACCACCATTGGGCCGGTATTATTTGAGTGGTGGATCATTCTCAGCACTGCAGTGATACTAACCTTGGTGGAGGTGTTAGTGGATGCACCTCAGTGTTACTGCTGGACTGACCAACCAAAAATGTCCAGCCACCTGTAGGCAACGCCCTGTGAGCACTGAAGAAGGTTTAGAGGATGACTAACACAAACTGTTCAACAGCAGATGAGCAACCGTCTCTGACTTTACATCTACAAGGTGAATCAGTATGGTAGGCGTGTCTACTAATGTGCAGTGAGTGAACACAGTGTTTAAAAACTGTGTCTGATCCAATGGTACCAGCACAACACGCACTAACACACCACCACCACCACATCAGTGTCACTGCAGTGCTGAGTATGATCCACCACCAAAGGTGTATCTGCTCTGTGGTGGTCCTACTAAATATTTGATAAATGACATAAATGTAAACGCAAAAGGTCTAGTAAAGATGTCAATACACATTTATTGCTATGTAAATCAGCCAGACCCAATTCCATTGAAAGATAAATAACTTAGAAGTACATACACTGAGATAATTAAGTTACTAAGGTAATAATTCCCAATAGCTTAGAAATACCCAACCATGAGAAGTGCTTCAGAAATGTGCTCCTTATTCCATATAGCAGAAAGAACCGTTTCTGTTCATTTTCATATGTTTAAAATGACTCTTGCACGATCGCTGCAAAAGTGTAAAAGGCAAATATGGTGAAATAAAGGCAACCATTTATGAATGCGTTCGAGACTTTTCTCAGTACAACGTATGCACCATTTCAAAAGTATCAGTCGAACATGTAGACTACATACCATCCACCAACTTCTGGAATTGCTCTCTAGTTGTCAGAAAAACCTCTTCGAACTGCAGGTACAACAATTCCAATGAATGACAATTTATCTGAGCAGTAAAGTTTCAGAAAATAAATGCAATACAAACCTCCACACCAGCAACGGCCAAAAGCCACCGTATAGACTCCATTCTGCCGCGACCGTTGAAGTAATATAGTACCACTTTTTCGGACATTATTGCGCTAAAAAAATATTTTTAAAGGAAAAACTGAATGTTTTTCGTTGTTATTATACTCAGCAGACCAAAAGAAACTGATACTCGGTCCCGCCGTCGAATGAAAGTTATGCAACCACCGAAGGTCTCAGCCAATCGAAGTCTCTCTATACGTTTAAGCGAGGGCTGAACAAAACTGAAGGGCGTGAATGAGAAAGTACGCTTACTTTTGTTCTTACAAAAAAGACAAGGATTAAGGATTAAAAGTGAAATGTCATGCTTAGTTGTGACTTCTTTGTAACGCCTGCGGGGAACACAGGGCACAGGCGTTAACTTCCCCTGGACCGGACAGCGAGGGACGGGGGGACACTGGGTTTGCTGCAGCTAGTTGTTTGCTACTTACAGCCAGTCTTCATGTGACAAAAACATCCAATGACAATATCCATTAAAAAAAGATTATAAACGAGGTTCTAAACAGTTTAAATGACAATTGGACAGATTTTATCTATACAACCCCAAATCAGAAAAAGTTGGGACTGTATGGAAACAATGCAGCGTTCCTTAGTTACATTTACATAATTTCATTTGTTAATAAACATCCTTTCCTGCATTTCAAGCCTGAAACACATTCCAAAAAAAGTTGGGACGGGGCAACTTGGGGCTAGTAATGTAAAAAAAATTATAATAATAATATTGATGTGATTTCAAACAGGTGATGTCCACAGGTGATTCATCATGATTTGTTTCAAAAATCCACAAAAAGTCCACAAAAGGCTGAGTCTCTGAGGAGATGGGCAGATGATCTCCAGTTTGTCAACAAATGTGTGAGAAAATGTTATTGCAATGTTTAAAAACAATGTTCTTCAAATAAATACTGGAAGGGATTTGCATATTTCTCCCTCTACAGTGCATTATACTATTAAAAATTCAAAAAATCTGGCACAATTTCAGCCCGTAGAAAGCAAAGGGACAAGCCTAAACTGAAGATCCGTGATTTCCAATCCCTCAGATGGCACTGCATCATTCATTAATAGCTGATATAACCACATGGGCAAGGTATTACTTTGGCAAACCTTTATCAAGCACTACAATACGGAGTTACATTCACAAATGCCACTTAAAACTTTACTGTGCAAAATGAAGCCTTATGTTAACCATGCCCAGAAGCGGCTTTCAAATCTAATTGGCCGCTCTCCAAGGGAAAAAGCTGCTGTCCTATTATTTGTCTTTAAAGCAATAGTTTAATGAAATGGAGTAAACCGACCTAATGTCATTCAATTTTAAATATGCTAAAAGTGGATCTCTTGGAGCACAAATAATAAAGATAAAATACAGTAACATACAAATTTACAACTAAATGTAATTTACAAATTAAAGGTGAAAAGCTGTCTGAAACAGATACGTCTTTAATTTTTTTTTTTTATAGAAAGAGGGCAACGCGTTCCAGAATTTAGGGACAGCAACACTGAAGGCCCTCTCACTCATGGAGGGAAGCTTAGAGTAAGGTACAGAAAGAAGGTGACAGTCAGCATATCGAAGGGAATGTGAAGGAACATATGGAGAAAGTGGATCTGCAAGATAAGAAGGAGCCATGGCATGTCTGGACCTGAAAACCAGCAGAAGGATTTTACAGTGAATCCTGTATTGGTCTGGTAACCAGTGGAGAGATATGAGGATCGGTGTGATGTGATCCCAGGCTTTGGAGCCAACAAGAACCCTAGCAGCTGAGTTTTTAACATATTGCAGTTTCTTAATCCTGCCAGCAGGAAGACCAAATTGGACTGCATTACAATAAACTATTGACATAATAAATGCAGGAATGATGGTTTCAGCTGCAGGTTGAGACAGGTAAGGGTGCAGCCTGGAAATATTTCTAAAATGGTAATAGGCGGTTTTAAAAACAGTCTCAGTCCAGATTAACTCCCAGATTTGTACCTGAACAGAAGGGACTGAAACTAAATCCGAGAGGTTTAAATTGAGCTGGGCAAACTTTTCAGTTGAAGGAGGAGCCACCATGATCCCCTGAGATTTCTGTTGGTTGAGAAAATGAGAAAATTTGAGAAAATGGCCTGTCATCCAGGCATTAATGTCAGAGAGACACTCCAGACGGGAAGCAGAGGGACAAGGATCAGAGAGTCGGGTATGGAAGTACATTTGGGTATCATCTGCATAACAGTGAAATTTCTGACTGTGTTTCTGAATAATATCACCTAACGGAAGCATATAGATAATAAAGAGGAGTGGACCCAAGACTGAGCCCTGTGGGACACCAAATTGGACAGGGGAGTAGTCAGACTTAAACTCACCAATACCGACAAATTGCCCTCTGTCAGTAACGTAAGATATGAACCAATCCAGAGCAGTTCCAGAGATACCAACCACATATTCTAGCAGGAAATATATTCAGAAGTATATTCAGAATATATAATACTACAGAATATCCAGAAGACCAGAGTCTGAGGCCAACAACGAATCATTTGTTACCCTGAGCAGAGCAGTTTCGATACTGTGGTGAGACCTAAAACCAGATTGAAACTGTTCAAACCGGTTATTGGAGGAGAGATTAACTACGAACTGATAAGTATCAGCACGTTCCAGTAATTTTCTGAGGAAGGTAAGATTAGGCATATGTCTAAAATTAGAGGTCCTCTGGATCAAGCCCAGGTGTCTTGAGAACTGGGAAGATTGCATTCAATTTCAGGGCAGATGGAGCAGAACCAGAGCTAAAGGGAAGAATTAATAACATGATGAGTGGGCAGAGAGAGGAAAGGCATTTCTTTAAAATAGGAGTAGGTAGAGGTTCCTGAGTTGAGTTTTAACTGATGTGGTGTATTTAGAAACCATGATTTCGTCAACCAGAATCTTGAAGATGTTGAAGAATGACAGAAGAAGAACCAGAGCAAGCATCAGAACCAGAGCAAAATGTGAGTTGGACATAAATCTTTACATTAAATCTTCAAGTTGAAATTAGCTTTGCTTTTATAACAGCCTGTGTTTGGTCTCTGCTGTGTCTAATTCAATGTTCACATGCGCCCGCTAGCGCCTTCACCTCGGTGCGAGGTACGACTCCAACAAATATCAGAGGATATTTGAACCCAGAGTGCTTTGCTGTTGGTGGTTGAGAAGTTTGGTGGGTTCAGAGCCGGCTCTGGTGGGTTTTCCTTGAAGCTGGAGTTGATGTAACTGCTGTCTTTAAACACGATGCTCTATGTAAACATAATTATCCTGATGATAAAAATACAGTGATGCTTGAAAGTTTGTGATCCCTTTAGAATGTCCTATATTTCTGCATAAATACGACATAAAACAACATTTTCAGACAAGTCCTAAAAGTAGATAAAGAGAACCCAGTTAAACAAATGAGACAAAAATAAATTATACATTGTACATATTTATAACTATAACATATGTTTCTCTATATTTATTCTTATATATCTGTATATACTGTCTATAAGAATAGATACACTGCTGCTTTTATGTACCTGATGCACATTTTGCACATGCTGTTATTCTGTTGAATACGATATGCTATGCACCTTATTTATTTACTTACCTTATTTGTATCTGCATTCTACCTTATTTTGTTTTTGTAATTTTACCTTTTCTTTGGATTTGTATTAAGCTTTTCCTTCTTTGTTTAAACTACTGGAGACCAATAATTTCCTTCGGGATAAATAAAGTATCTATCTATCTATCTATCTATCTATCTATCTATCTAAAATGATCCAATATTACATATTAGTGAGTGGCAAAAGTATGTGAACCTTTGCTTTCAGTATCTGGTGAGACGTTAGCAAACTGCAGACGAGCAGGAATGTTTTTCTTGGAGGGCAGTGGCTTTCTCCTTGCAACCCTGCAATGCACACCATTGTTATTCAATGTTCTTCTGATGGTGGACTCATGAACATTAACATTAGCCCATGTGAGAGAGGCCTTCAGTTGCTTAGAAATCACCCTGGGGTCCTTTGTGACCTCCCCAACTTTTACACACCTTGCTCTTGGAGTGATCTTTTTGGACGACCACTCCTGAGGAGGGTAACAATGGTCTTGAATTTCCTTGAAAGTTAAGAAGGTAACACAGCCAAACGGGATCACATTAGACATCGGCAACCAACAAATCTGGGTGATCGCACATGGGATGACATAAAACAACAACCCAACCCAACCCAACACTACAAAACTCTTTGATTATGAACCCCCGACTCTGGCCTTAGTCAAAGGCAAGGACAAAAGAGGACCATAGCCCAGCCCATTTGGAAAGCCCAGCTTGACACAGCCAGCTACTTGGCCAAAGGACAAGAGACAGGCCAGAGATGACCTCAGAGTCCAGCCAATGGAACCAGATCCACACATCCCAGTCTAAAGTCTAATTTAACCAAAAGCCTGTGTAATTAAGTCTGTTTTTGTCTAGACTTATAAATTGCCTGTGTCTCTGAATCCCCCAAAAAGTGGGAAGGTTATTCCATAGCCACAGCGGCACTGCTCTCTGACTTCTGGGGTTTGTTCATCTTAATAAACTGCAGCACATCCACTGCATTGTCCACCTAAACACAGACTACACAAGAAGAAAATCCTTTGAGGTGTCAAGTTGCAGGAGCAGGTCGGTGATCTTTCCGGCCCGAGTTGGCTGGATTGTCTTAACCAAAGGGAACAGACGCTCACCTACATAGAGAAAGAGAGAAAACATCTAGTGCTTTTACGTTTGCATTCCTGTGTATACAAGCTTCTGGACCATTGGAGGCTCATTTGAGAGAATCTCGCCAACTGTGCCACTATCCCAAGAAAAAGCTCTCTATAACGTAGTGTGAGACTCACCCAGCATCTGTTTCTGCTCCTGTGCAGGACCATGGGCCAGCATGGAAGCTGTGAGAGCCTCCTGAGCCTGCACCTGCCCAGCAGCCTGAGAGTGCAGGAAAATAACATTCCAATATTACACTGCAAGATCTACAGGAACTTACATTGGGCAACTACAGAGTGTCTTGTTTGAATGAAGCTGACTGATTAAGGTTGGTTGTTCAATGGACCAATAGGGAGGAGTGAGTTCGTACTTGGTTGGAGTTGACCTCAGATTAGGGAGTGGCCTGGGTGCTCATCACAGTCTGCACAGATGTGATGTGATGGAGTGAGCTTCAGTCTCCACCATCCCATCATCCTACAGCACAAATGGGGAGGTTAGGATCCAGTAAGCGTGTGGACATTGGTACGTTTATGCTGTGTGTGTAGGTGTGTCTACCTGGCATTTGGCCATGAGCTTCTCGTTGGTCTGGTCGGATGTCTGCTTGAGTCCTGTTTGTGCTCGGCCCACGTATAATGCTTTCCCATTCATGATCCTTCCGTTCATGTTATCCAAAGCCTAAACACACATACACATTTCCAAACACAAAAATGGCTCTGGTGTTCGCTGGCAGATTCATTTACCAGTACAGTTCAGTGCAGAAACACCCTTACTCTCTGAGCATCCTCAGCCCTCAAGAAGCTCACAAATCCAAAGCCCTTGGACGATCTGTTCTTGTCCATCACTACTTGAGTGCACAGCACAGGACCTGCAGCACACACACAACTGTATGTTTCGAATACTAGGCCCCATTTTGGCTTCATTTTCTCGGTGAGGGGTTCTATCCAAGAATTCATTGGGCGCACTCAAAGGGCTCGCTGTGTGAGACTCCAGTCCTGGAGTCCTGGGGTTCGAATCCAGGTCCTCATGAACCGCTGATTCTTACCTCAGAGTCACAGGTTTTACATAATCTCTCTTGACTGAAGTGATTTTTTACATGCTAATACGTCAATTCCTAACGTTTTCACAAGTCCTCACCGAGCACACTGAAGAGCCTCATCAGCATTTCATCATCCATGTCCATTCCAATGTTTTTAATGGAACTGTTGGTGAACTTCTCTGCCTCAAGTGCCTTAGGGTTTAGAGACAGAGCAGTAGTAGCCTAGTGGTTAAGGTTCTGGACTCTGGAGCAGAAGGTCGAGGGTTCAAATCCCACCTCTACTAAGCTGCATATTGTTGGCTCCTTGAGCAAGTCCCTTAACCCACAAATGCTTTGATTGTAAGCACTGATGAAGGACTAGAGGATGACTAACACAAACTGTGCAACAGCAGATGAGCTACTGTCTCGGACCTTAAACATCTACACGCTGGAGCAATATGGTAGATGTGTCTAATAGAGTGCATAGCGAGGGAATACAGTGTTTAACTCCAGCAGACTTGTCTGACCTCTCTATTAAAGACAAAATGAGAGAAAAAAATCCAGGAAATCACATTGTAGGATGTTTAAAGAATTTAATTGTAAATCATGGTGGAAAATAAGTATTTGGTCACCCACAAACAAGCCAGATTTCTGGCTCTCACAGACCTGTAACAACTTCTTTAAGAAGCTCTTCTGTCCTCCACTCGTTACCTGTATTAAGGGCACCTGTTTGACCTCATTATCTGTATAAAAGACACCTGTCCACAGCCAACACAGTCAAATAGTAAGTAGGAGAACTTGCACAATCAGTGGCTGACTAAATACTTTTTTTGCCCCACTGTATATTGTCCATGGCCATAACATAAACATTGAAAATACTCTCTGGAAGTTGTAAGTCGCTCTGGATAAGGGCGTCTGCTAAATGACATAAATGTAAATGTAAGCAATGGCATGTGAGTGTGAATGTGAATGAATGTCCATCATGTCCCGTCTATCAAACTCACACACAGAACATTATGCAGATCTGACTAATGACTGAATGAGGTACCGAATTTCTATCATGTCCGCCCTCTGCTGGCCAGATAACAGATCACCCAAATATGGCTCACTGGCAACGTCGTGCTTAGCAACTGTTAAACGTAAACACAGGATTAAGTATTAATAAACGTGGATACTCAACAACAACAACAACAACAAACATTGAACTGATTAATTGCTTTCGACTTTATTATAGACACAGGAGACAAAACCTATATTTCAACACTTGCTGCTCGATTTTAGTCGAGTTTGGAGCCGCTGGCTTTATTTAGTGTGTGTGTAGGAATTCAGTTGAATGGCTTAGCATGATAACTAACCGTAGTGCATCAAGAGCAGTTTGTTGCGACGCTTTTTGAAAATCATGAGTGAAAAAGTGGTGCATAATGAAGATGAAGAAATTACTAAAGAACTGGTAAGACGAATATCACTTATTAGATATGGTGTATTATAGAGTACACACAGGTTGGCGTTAATACAACAGTAGTCTTTATATAGATTCGATCAAATATCGTCATATTGCCCACCTCTAGTTCAAGGAGTTTTGCAACTATGGTGAAGACCAAAGAGCTGATAGAGTAGATCAGTATTACTCATTTGAATCATCATTAAGGTAAATGGTAGCTTGACTTTTGCTTTTCCGTCCTCAGTGTTTGTGTAATGGCTTTTCGTATGAGAAGATTTCCCAGGACAGGAGTGGGATAGCATCTCTCGAGATGTTCTTCTCTGGGTTCCCTCGCATGGTGGGTCTCTCTCTGTTCCCCAGGCTGACCAGTCTCACCATCGTGGGTCAGAACATTCGAGAAATTCAGGGACTTGATGGATGCCCGCTGCTCCGAGAGCTGTGGGTAGCAGAATGCCAGCTCAGAGTAAGTTCTTTTAATGTATGGACTGGATTTCTGATGCAGTTATAGGGAACGTAATGAAGGAATTCAAGTCGTTTTAAGGTGATCTGTCCCTGATTAAGTAGCGATGTGTTAGTTAATTAAGGAAGGAAGAATATGCAATTGGAGTGGTGTAAAGCACACTCCCACTGGACTCTCCAGCAGTGCAAACGAGTTCTCTGGGGTAATGAACCACGATTCACTGTCTGTAATTTTTACTCAGCATTCTCTACATTTTTTGAGTTTTACTAAGTTCAGGATATTGCTATTTTTGACTTTGATTGGATGTGCCAAAATGAACCATTTTACTCATTTCCAGTTGTATTTAACGAACTGACTGGTTGCGTAGATAATTAGTTGGCTATTGGTGGGTCGTAATGAAGAGCTGTTTGACTTTTGTCATGTTTAGTCTAACACACTGGATGCTGATATTTGTGTTTACTTTGTTGTATTTAATTGTAGGAGATTTCAGGTTTGCAGAGCTGCTTGCAGCTGCAGAAACTTTTCCTCTATGATAATAAGATCAGTGAGATCAAAGAACTTGAGCCTCTGATAAACCTGCAGGTCCTCTGGTTAAACAGCAACCTCATTTCTGACATCAAGGTAGAGCTGAACTGAATTTCACTTTGCACCGATTTTCATACTCTAACTTTTTTATATGGAGATTAAGGTCATTAGAAATGAACACTAATCCTTCAGAAACAAAGGTATCTGCTCTGCAGTTCAGCCCATTTTTTTTAAATGAGTCAATCAGTTTTAAAATATCAGGCCAGATATGCATTGAGATCACTGACTTTCTCTATTTGTGTGTTAGGGATTAAACACACTGGAGATCCTGAAGGAACTCAATCTGTCGGATAATTACATCGAGATTATTGGTGAGTTTGTCTTCAAGTACTAGATACTTTTACAATAATCAAGTGATGGTTGTCATGTTTGTAACGTGATGGCACCTGGGCTGCACCGCTCTTCACACAAACCCAGCCCACAACCTGAGGAAACGCACAAAGAGTAACCCATGACACCAAGAAACCACACCCCTGAATGTAACCGTACCAGAAACGGAACATCTGGAATCCCTGTCTTTATCCATAGTATGAGATCAGTCAATGTGAACAGCAAATCAGCAGCTGCTTGAGGCTTCACAGTGCGTTTTATATCAAACGGAGATCTGTTTAGGATCTAATTAGGATTCAGCACAGTCTTTAGCAAGATTTAAACACCAAACATAACCTGGTGGATTGACTGGGTCAAACATTTTGACTGAACTTTTCCTTTAATGTTAAGAAGGGTTTTGTGAATGTTCTGCAGGAAATGGTCTAGAGCATAACAAGAACCTCGAAAACCTCAATCTGTCAGGGAACAAGATCAGCTCTTTTAAGGTCAGTGATTGTTTTTACTCACACAAATACGCTTTATTGTATTTTAAGTGTTTATGTTATGGCCATGGACAATATACAGTGGGGCAAAAAAAGTATTTAGTCAGCCACTGATTGTGCAAGTTCTCCTACTTACTATTTGACTGTTTTGGCTGTGGACAGGTGTCTTTTATACAGATAACGAGGTCAAACAGGTGCCCTTAATACAGGTAACGAGTGGAGAACAGAACAGCTTCTGGGACTGTGGTGGCCTAGTGGTTAAGGTACTGGACTATGGACCAGAATGTCCAGGGTTCAAATCCCACCTCTGCCAAGCTGCCACTGTTGGGTCCTTGAGCAAGACCCTTAACCCACAATTGTAAGACTGTACCAATTGTAAGTCGCTCTGGATAAGGGCTGTAAATGTAAAGCTACAGGTCTATGAGAGCCAGAAATCTGGCTTCTTTGTGGGTGACCAAATACTTATTTTCCACCATGATTCTCAATTAAATTCTTTAAAAATCCTACAATGTGATATCCTGGATTTTTTCCTCATTTTGTCTCTCGTAGTTGAAGTGTACCTGTGATAAATTACAGACCTCTCTCATCTTTCTAAGTAGGAGAACTTGCACAATCAGTGGCTGACTAAATACTTTTTTGCCCCACTGTATACTTTGACTTCTGATTCATTGTCAGCTGTGAGAGGCACTGAAATAAAAAGCACTTAGAGAATATAGGCTTGAGCCTTTAATAGAGAGGTCAGACACAGCAGTGCTGCTGGAGTTAAACACTGTATTCCCTCGCTATGCACTCTATTAGACACATCTACCATATTGCTCCAGCGTGTAGATGTTTAAGGTCCGAGACAGTAGCTCATCTGCTGTTGCACAGTTTCTGTTAGTCATCCTCTAATCCTTCATCAGTGCTCACAGGGTGCTGTGTACAGATGCTGGTGGCTGGAAATTTTTTAGTAGGTTAACTATTTCCAGTCCAGCTGTGACAGTGAGGGGTTTAAAAACTTAAGGGCACATGGCAAGTTGGAACACAACAGCAGAAGTGTGTAACCTCATGTGTGTACCCTGTGTGTGTATGTGTATTAGGAGCTGACCAGCCTGGCCCATTTGAGTAAGCTGAGAGAGCTCGGGCTGAAGGACCCACAGTGCACTCCGAACCCGGTGTGTGCTCTGTGTAATTACTCCACACACGTCCTGTACCACATCCCAACCCTGCACCGACTCGACTCGTATGACGTCTCTGCAAAAATGATCAAGGATGCAGCAGAGGTGTGTGAGACTGTGTGTGATCTGCATTATAGAGATGATGTGTCTTATAATTTTTTTTAATTATTTAATCTGCAAGGAACAAACTAAAATGTAAGATAGTTCTTTAGTAGTAACATATTTCCTTCTAACTTGTACATAATAGAATTGGTATCTTCCTTCCCTTTCACCTAACTGCTATAATGCAGTTATCATTTTACTAATTTAATGCTGAATGCAAAAATAGCGGAGGTAGATGGTGTTCTGAATGGCTTCCTACCTCTGCCTACATTCATCAGTTTCATTATACTAGGTGATTGAATTGAGGTAATGATTGTTTATTGTATATTCTAACGTTTAGCACTACATGTATCAACAACGTTTAGTATCTCCTATGATCAATGTGAAGTAATGATATTCCCTTTTGTGGGTGGCAGTCCATAGTGATGAAGAAGATGATGTACTATAACATGCGGCTGCGCTCCGTCCAGAGGCAGTTCGGCGAAGCGAAAGCGAGGCTGCAGCAGCACAAGAAGAAGCTGCAGCAGCTGCCTGAGGAGAGGATACGGATGCTCAGCTTCACACTCAAACAAGTCAGAGCTCCCAAACACAGAGATACTTTTGGCCATGTAGTGTAATTCCGAGCTTAAAAATGCTTCACTGGCTCTTCTGCGCCCTTTACTAACCAGATCTTTGTGCAGCTGGAGCTTGAAGGTGCAGGCAAGAAGTCGGCGCGTTTAAGGGAGGAAGCGGGTTCAGAGAATTCAGGCGACCCTGGGGGAGTAAGTTCAGACCCTGGATCTGAGAAAAGAAGAGAGAAGAAACAGGAGGCTATTCGAGAACGGATTAAGATGTGGGAACAGCGATTAGAGGCGTAAGTGTGTGTTTGGGTTCGTCTACCTATACTTGTGAAGATCGAATGAACCCTTGTTAGGATGGAAACATCACTTCTTTAGGTACACCTGGTCAGCTGCTTG
Source organism: Ancistrus triradiatus (assembly GCA_025084515.1). Taxonomy (NCBI): domain Eukaryota; kingdom Metazoa; phylum Chordata; class Actinopteri; order Siluriformes; family Loricariidae; genus Ancistrus; species Ancistrus triradiatus. Next base: position 272,132 of record JAJAGP010000160.1, read on the forward strand.
TTAACGCAGATATCTCATCAGCCAATTACATGGCAGAAACTTTTGGTGTGAACACTTGGTCAAGGTGATTGAAGTGTTTTTGAATGTAGCATGGTTGCTGGTGCCAGACGGGCTGGTCTGAGAATTTTAGAAATTGTTGATCTACTGGGATTTTCACACACAAGCCTTCTCTAGGGTTTATAGAGAGAAAACATCCAGTCCTCTAGTCAAAAATGCCTTGTTGATGCCAGAGGTCAGAGGAGAATGACCAGGCTGGTTTGACCTGATAGAAAGGAAGCCATAACTCGTTACAACCAGGGTATACAGAAGAGCATCTCAACATGTCTAACCTTGGAGCAGATGGGCTACAGCAGGAGAGGAGTGCCGCTCCTGTCAGCTAAGGACAGGCATGTGAGGTTACAATTCGCATGGGCTCCAAAATTGGACCATAGAAGATTGGAAAAACGTTGCCTGGTCTGTTGGATCTCGGTTTCTGCCGCGACATTCGGATGGTCAGGTCAGAATTTGGCATAAACAGCATGTATCAACGTTTCAGGCTGCTGGTGGTGTAATGGTGTGTGTGATATTTACTTGGCACACCTACTTAGGGTCCCTTAATACAAACTGAGCTTCGATTAAACACAGAATACCAGTATTGTTGCTGACCATGTGATTCCCTTTATGAGCACAGTGTACCATCTTCTAATGGTTACTCCCAGCAGGATGAAACACCAAGTTACAAATCCATGTCTAATCATTTCAGAGTGGTTTCTTAAACATGACAATGAGTTCAGTGTACTCAAATGGCCTCCACTGTCAACGGATCTCAATCCAATAGCTCACCTTTGGGATGTGGTGGAGCGGGAGATTGGGATCGTAGATGTGCAGCTGACAAATCTGCAGGAACTGTTGATGCTCTCATGTCAGTAAGGTCAAAATCTCTGAGGAATTTTTCCTGTACTGTGAAGAATTTAAGGCAGATCTGAAGGGAAAAGGGGGTCAAACCCGGGATGTTATTCTTATAATTCTATGTCAGAAAACATCTGTGTGTGTTTCTCAGGTTGGAGATGTGTTTCCAGCAAGATGTTTCTGTGGCATCGGGTGAAAATGAAGTGATGGTGCACGTTCTGCTGCTGGAGCTGGAGACAGTGGGAAACATTCGCTTCGAGGACGGGAACACTAGCGATGCCTGGTATTTTCCTAAAACTTACTTCCACCCTAAAGTGTTATCAAACGACATTTCAGACCATTGAGATCTTTGAATGCTGTGCCCCCACAGTAGTGGTTAGATTTTTTTGTATGTACAGCAGTGGTTCTTTAAATTTGATAGAACAAGATGTTTTGGTTTATCTAGTATATCAATATATAGTAGCATAGTGCAGTACACCAGACATCTGTCCAGAGCAATGTCTTCTGCTATACTAGAGCAACAGTTACCTGCTTTTTTCTCAATCTTGGTTAAGCAGCTGTAGCTAGAGAAGATTTTACCTGCTATAGCTGTTGCTCAGATGTATTGAGGGCAGTATATGTGTAGATTTATCCTCAACAAAGTTCTTGTTGTGATCAGACTGGTTTCATCATTTGTACAGACTTGTGGTCATCTAAATTGGTCCAGAGCAATGTTTCTAGTATGCTACAGCAATGATTATCTAGCTTGATCTAGAGCGGATTCTCAGTTTTGTCAAGAGCCGTCTTGCATTTGTGGACTGTGGTAGCCTAGTGGTTAAGATGCTGGACTCTGGACCAGAAGGTCCAGGGTTCAAATCCCAACTCTGCCAAGCTGCCACAGTTGGGTCCTTGAGCAAGACCCCTAACCTACGATTGCTTGGATTATAAGACTGTACCAATTGTAAGTCGCTCTGGATAAGGGCGTCTGCTAAATGCTGTAAATGTAAATGTTGCATTTAGAGCCAATTTCCAAGGTTAATGTAGACCAGTTGTTACCTTGATTATCAACAGCATATTTATTTTAAGTGGATTTTATTGGTTTATCTACAATTCTAGAGCAGATTTTGTAGTATATCTAGAAAATGTATGTGAAGCTTGAGCAGATTTCACTAATTGATTGAGTTCATGATTTGTTTGTCTCACGAATATTGATTTTACATGCAAACAAAGGTGTTCCTTTTTCATTTCTGAAGTGTTAACAATGCAAACCAATGCACATTTCTTGTATAAGGTTTTAAACAAAAAACGTTAGTCTCCTGCAGTTAAAAGCATTTTAATAACTAGAAATATAAATAACTAAGTGCTGTATTAAGTTGAAAATGAGACCCTGTTATCATGTTCAGTTTGTCAAACATTTTTTCTATCAATTGTGTGTGTGAAAAGCACTACACAAATACCTTTAAGCATCCCAAATCCCTTCGGTTTCCATTGGAGAAGACATGAAGGAAGATATGCCGTATATGACGCATGAATGCAACGGCATTATTAGATGTCCATCGAGACATTTTTGCACTGCGATGCTTCATGTCACGATGAATCGTTACACCCCTACTAACTAGTTGTGTATTTGTATCACGAGCAGTCTTTAACTGATCTTTCAGAAATCATTGGTGTTTAATTCGGTATGTTGTACGTAAGCAGATTTGTGGTGTTCAACAGTTCTCTCTCTGACTGTTCCTCTCAGGTTTAAATCCTGCTATGAACTCCTGCTCTCTCGGTTCTGCATTTGGGACTACAAGCCCTACAACATCACTGGCATTAAGATCAATAGAGTTATACGTGTCCATAACCGCGCTCTGCGTCTTCGTTTTGAGGATAAACTGCACTCGGTGCTGACAGATGAAGAGTCGCCACTTCTGTCACGGTGCGGCAGTGAGACAAAATGCAAGATTAAAATCATATAAATCAGCGTCACTGAACCTACAGCATTTCAGATTCATTTGATCTGGAGCAGTAGTTACATGCATTTATCTAGAGCTGATTTCTGTGCTTCATCTAGAGTGGTGATACTTAATTTGTACTTACCACATACCTAGAACTGTTGATTTCTAGATTTTTTACTAGCTTCTCTGTGTTATATGTGATGTCTTTAAATTGGTTGCTTTAAGACTACATGGGAAGTGTGGCTTCCTTTGTGGTGATGTTCTGCATTTTATAGAATTAATTTGTTTGGTTTATCTAGAGCTTGTTTAAGCTTGTTTTCAGCTGCATTCACAGTTTATTTAGAGCAGTGATTAATTAAACCACATCTTATCCAGAGAAGTTTTCTTGTTTATCTGGGTGTTGAGATTTTTTATGGTTCCCAAGCTTAAGTTATGTGGAATATCAGGGAACATTTCACTAGTTAACTGTTAGAAATCTGAGCCGTTTTAGTCTTTATCATTTCTTCTCTGGCTTCTCTATGCATCTGTAATGGCTTTGAATATCTGTTGTTTCTCTCCATGCACCAGGAACTACAAGCGATGCCTGGAGTATCTCTTTTATGTGTTTGATCCTGAGACAAGCACGGAGACCAACGAGATATTGAGCATTCTAGAGAATGGGTTCAAATCAGCTGAGAGTTATCTGGTACTAAACTGCATTTAGATCTTTTTTATGTTACTTATTTATTGTTATTAGTGTTTTCATTATGGGCATAACTTCTGTTTATCAGGTACTGTCTATGCCAGATATACAATGGGGTTATAAGATATATATTTATGTTTCGTTATTGGTCTTGGATGTACTGGTACTGCAGAGGACAGCAGTATGCAAATTTTAGAACTAGTTTATTAAATGTGCTGTAATCATGGCTTTTACATTCTTAAATAAATATGAGTAATTATGGACAAAATATGACATTTCTTATTCCTAGTGAAAGACCAATCATAATTGCACTTAGTCAGATGTTTCATGTTGTGTCGCCCGACTATATACCAATTTGAGGAGGCCTATCAGCACAGGAGCATACATCATATGTGTATTATGTATTAAAATAGCTTAATGCCACTTGTACAGTGGGTTAGCACAGTGCCTTTCAAATTTAATGTGTGTAATGATATCTAGATCTAGAAGAGATGTGTCTGGTTTAAGTGGGGCAAAAAAGTATTTAGTCAGCCACTGATTGTGCAAGTTCTCCTACTTAGAAAGATGAGAGAGGGCTGTAATTTTCACCATAGGTATATGATGAGATTTTCACATTCAACATATGTATTGTGAGATTTTAAGCCAAAACCTCCTTCCATCAGTGAGAGCATTGAAGATGGAACGTGGCTGGGTCTTCCAGCATGACAATGATCCCAAACACACCGCTCGGGCAACGAAGGAGTGGATCCATAAACAGCATTTCAAGGTCCTGGAGTGGCCTAGCCAGTCTCCAGACCTCAACCCCATAGAAAATTTGTGGAGGGAGTTGAAAGTCCGTGTTGCCCCAAAACATCACTGCTCTAGAGGAGATCTGCATGGAGGAATGGGCCAAAATACCCAGCTACAGTGTGTGCCAACCTGGTGAAGACTTACAGGAAACGTTTGACCTCTGTCATTGCCAACAAAGGATATGTTACAAAGTATTGAGTTGAACTTTTGTTATTGACCAAATACTTATTTTCCACCATAATTTACAATTAAATTCTTTAAAAATCCTACAATGTGATTTCCTGGATTTTTTTTCTCATTTTGTCTCTCATAGTTGAAGTGTACCTATGATGAAAATTACAGACCTCTCTCATCTTTCTAAGTAGGAGCACAATCAGTGGCTGACTAAATACTTTTTTGCCCCACTGTATGTAAGGCATTGGTTATAAAAAGTTGATAGAACAATTCTTTTGTCTCAATAAATTATACAATTGAAATTTGTCCAAAGTAGACAAAAACATATAACTGATACTGTGTTTGTGTGTGTTCGTGTCCCCAGGCTCTGGGTAGAGACCGAGCTGTGCCTCTTTCCAACAGTGTGATGTTGTGTGAGGAACCACGCATAAGGTCGATTCAGAAAAAAGCTGCTACACGTGAAGCCAAGGGCCCAGTGGAACCTCTGCCCTTTAAACATGGTCTGGATCTATTCAAAGCTTTTATCTAATGATCTACAGTCATGGGTTATCTGGAGCATCTCTGTTTTCTGTCATGCACAGAGAACAACATCTCTGGTTACATCTATTGTTTATAAAAATGTATCAGTGATATACAGCAGTGATTATGGACTTGCTACTAATTACCATAAAGCAGTGATTCTTACTAGTAATGGTGATTTATCGTGGTCGTTGGTCCTCCGTTTAGAGCTGGGAAGTGTCTAAAGAAAGTACTTCAATTAATGTAATGTTTTGTGTATGTAATCATAGATCTAGAGCAGTGGTTCTGATATAAACCCAGTCATTTATTTAGAGCCTTAGTTCTCTGTATTTTTCTCATTTATCTATCAGTTATACAGTGGGGCAAAAAAGTATTTAGTCAGCCACTGATTATGCAAGTTCTCCTGCTTAGAAAGATGAAAGAGGTCTCTAATTTCCATCATAGGTACACTTCAGCTATGAGAGACAAAATGAGAAAAAAAATCCAGGAAATCACATTGTAGGATTTTTAAAGGATTTAATTGTAAATCATGGTGGAAAATAAGTATTTGGTCACCCACAAACAAGCAATATTTCTGGCTTTGTAGCTTCTTCTTTAAGAAGCTCTTCTGTCCTCCACTGGTTACCTGTATTAATGGCACCTGTTTGACCTGTTATCTGTATAAAAGACACCTGTCCACAGCCTCAAACAGTCAGACTCCGAACTCAACCATGGCCAAGACCAAAGAGCTGTTGAAGGACACCAGGAGGAAAATTGTAGACCTGCACCAGGCTGGGAAGAGTGAATCTACAATAGGCAAGCAGGTTGGTGTGAATAAATCAACTGTGGGAGCAATTGTAATCTCCCTTGATCTGGCCAAAATACCAGCTACAGTGTGTGCAAACCTGGTGAAGACTTACAGGAATCATTTGACCTCTGTAATGGCCAACAAAGGTTATGTTACAAAGTATTGAGTTGAACTTTTGTTATTGACCAAATACTTATTTTCCACCATGATTTACAATTAAATTCTCTAAAAATCCTACAATGTGATTTCCTGGATTTTTTTCTCATTGTGTCTCTCATAGTTGAAGTGTACCTATGATGAAAATTACAGACCTCTCTCATCTAGGAGAACTTGCACAGTCAGTGGCTGACTAAATACTTTTTTGCCCCACTGTACATGGTAGCAATCTAGATTTATGTTGCATAGATTTCTGTCTTCAGCAGCGGCTGTCAAACATGCATCCAAAGCACAGATTTTCATTTGTTATTGTGGTTATTTTGATTAGATTTCTGCTTTATTTAGTGATGTACACCAGTAATTCTGGCATGTGTCCCTCTACAGTATATCTACATTCATTGTCAGCTTGTGTGTGTGGTTTATTTAAAGCATATGTAGTCTAAAGACATAGTTGATTTGTCTACTGCAAGGTGTTTTAACTGCGTTCATTTATCTGGAGCAGATGTTTAAATGTGTCTGATTGATGAGTTTTCTGGAATATGTAGAGCAGTTGTTTAACTAGACTTATTCACAGCAAATTTATTGGTTTATCTGTTTTTACCATTCATCTAGAACAGTAGCTTTCTGCATTTTGATTTAGCGAGTTTCCGCTTTGCTTAGTGTTTTGATTTTCAGTATTTTATCTCCTTGAATCTAGAGCAGTGGTTCTGGGATCTGTTTGTACATTTTTATCGTCATCAACAAATTATGCATTTATAGCAGAACTTCTGACACTGAAAACTTTAGTCCCTCTGGAGTGTATCTAGATCTGTCTTTGGCGATATCTGATGTATAGCAGTTCTAAAGGCATCTTGGTCTGCTTTAAATACTACAATGGTTACTTAAATGTTTTATGGAGCTGTAGTAGTTTAGCTTTATCTACATTGAAGTTCTTCAAACTGTGTTTATCTAGCCTTATCTACCTGTAGATGGAGAAGATATCTGGTTTGTTAACAGTGTTTTGTATGTAATTGAATCTAAATGAAATGTATCAATTGCAGTAAATATCTAGATTGATCTAGAGTAGATTCATCTGGTTTATGTAGAGCAGGGGTTATAAACATTTCATGAAACATTTTTTGTCTAGAGCTGCATGCATTTATACTTTACGTAGAGCAAATACAAATGTGTCTAAAGTAGAGACAAAATGTGGTTATTAATGTTCTATGTGTGTGTATGTGTGTATTTAAAGGTCAGCTGATCATTTCTAAAGTGTTTCTGGGTGACAGCGTCGCAGTGAGAAATGGAGTGCCAGTGGATTCTGACTCTTATCCCAAAGCTCACTCAGTGTACCGCAAAGCCAGCGCTAAGCAACATCTAACAACCTCCAATCAAGGAGAAACAGGTGTGTGTTTGTGTTTGTGTGTGTGTGGAGTGTGAGGAGTATGCCATGAATCTGTTCTTTAAAGTAGTTCAGGTCAATGGCTGATTAGATCTGTAGAGAATTACAGACCTCTCTCATCTTTCTAAGTAGGAGAACATGCACAATCAGTGGCTGACCAAATACTTTTTTTGCCCCACTGTATTAACCAGTGGGTGTGTGTTGCGTTTCAGAGCCGGAGTGTGCCCGTGAGCTGCCGGGCAGCTGTGACTGCAGCCAGCGAAATACTTTGTGGTACCTTTTCAACCATGAGCTGGCGCTGCCCGAGTATCTCATCAAGTTCGAGTACATCACTCAGGTAATGCCTACATAGAAAATAAATAACGTAAATTGTTTATTACTCATGAAATGCTGTCTGATCTTTATCCATGTCATGATAGTAGACGACCATATTGTGACTTGGCTAATAGGACACAAGCAGTCACGTCTTCATTGAACTCCCTGTTAATCATTGACAGTCAAATATGGAAAAGAATGTGAACCCTTATGAAAACGCAGCAAAAACTTTATTTAGGAGCTCAGGACGAATTTTAGACTTTTCCATCCAGGAGGTCGATGTGAAACCTCCGCATTCAGCGTTATACATCGTGCTCTTGGTGTGATCTCTGCAGGATGCCCACTCTTAGCAACAATAGCGAAAATAGTGAATAGGGACTGTGGAGCAGAAGGTAATCAACCCCCCCTTGAATTTTATTTCTGTGATTTGCATTTACGGCATTTAGCAGACGCCCTTATCCAGAGCGACTTACAACTGATACAGTCTTACAGTCCAAGCAATTGTGGGCTAAGGGTCTTGCTCAAGGACACAACAGTGGCAGCTTGGCACATACCTGCAATGGATTCCTAAGCAATACATATGATTCCCCTTTTAGGAAAGACCCCAGTCCTCTTACCCGTGTGGTTCTGTTGATGCCTCTGATGATGTCTCCCGTCAATCCCATGAAGATCAGGCTCTAGATGAGGAGTTCCTTGCTCTCGATCCGGTTTTAAAGTCCCAACCCAAACTGCTCAGCCTTGATGAGAACAGCATCCTGACTCTAGCTCGAGCGAACATACTCAGCCAAATCACTGTGAGTATCGAGAACGTTCTATACCTCCTGTACATTCAAGGTGTAATAAATGCTAATAAATGGAACTCCCGGGTTAGTTCAGTGTGACCCTAGGTATTGAGTGAATGTACTTATTTACCCTCCACCACTTATTGTGACTCGCCATAACTCTTCAGTACATGATGCAAATGGCTTCTGCTTATATGTATCGTAATTGTATTTATGATATTTGTAGGTTTTGAACCTTCATGGCAATAGTCTGAGCCGGCTGAAGGAGCTTTCTCACCTTGCAGCGCTGCGTGTTCTGACCGTCAGTTTTAACCAGCTCACACACCTGGACGACATTTCACACCTGGTGAGGTCTTTTTTCTGATATCAATAGCATTTGCACGTCATCTCAGATGCTACATGTTTAGTTTGTGTTCATAAATATGAAGGCAGAGAACAAATGATCTTAGTCACTCATCCATGTGGGGGAAATTAAATAATCCACTTATGAAATAAGATTAAGCTGTACTTACCTTCATAAAGCTGACAATGGCTATAAAAGTAACTACATATCTGAAAATGCTATGCCTGTATACGAATGCCTACTGTCGCTTGATCTGGTCTGGGTCCCCTATGTTCCCAAAGCCCTATATGCAATGAGTAGCATGTTCCCAGAGTTCTGTGTTTCCTGATTTATATGGTGCCAGAGCCCTATGTTCCCACAGCTCTATGTTCCTGGTGCCCATGTTCCAAGAATCCTATGTTGTGGTAGCCTAGCGGGTAAGGTACCGGACTATGGACCACAAGGTCCAGGGTTCAAATCCCACCTCTGCCAAGCTGCCACTGTTGGGTCCTTGAGCAAGGCCCTTAACCCACAATTGCTTGGATTGTAAGACCGTACCAATTGTAAGTCGCTCTGGATAAGGGCGTTTGCTAAATGCTGTAAATGTAAATGTTCCTGGAACTCTGTGTTTCTGGATTCTTGTGCTCCCAGAGCTTTATGTTTCTGGAGCCCTATGTTTCTAGAACCCTGTGTTTCTGGAGTTCTATGTTTCCTGATTTATATAGCTCCAGAACCCTGTGTTCCCAGTGCAGTGTTCCCAGAGCCCTGTGTTCTTAAAGTCCTATGTTCCCTGATTTATATGGTCCTAGAACCCTAAGTTCCCAAAATTTCATTTTTCTGGAACCCTGTGTTCCCAGAGCTCTGTGTTCCTGGAGCTTAGTGTTCCCACAAGCCCTTTGTTCCTGGGGCCCTGTGTTTCCAGAACCCTATGAACCCAGGACCCTATATTCCATGACATATATAGTCCCATAACCCTATGTTCCCAGAGCCACATGTTCCCAGAGCTCTGTGTTCTCGGAGCTCAGTGTTCCTGGAGCCATGTGTCCCCAGAACCCTATGATCCCAGGACCCTATATTCCCTGATTTGTATAGTCCCAGAATCCTATGTTCCCAGAGCCACATGTTCCTGGAGCCATGTGTCCCCAGAGCCCTATGAACCCAGGACCCTATATTCCATGACATATATATATATAGTCCCATAACCCTATGTACCCAGAGCCATATGTTCCCAGAGCTCTGTGTTCTCTGAACTCAGTGTTCCTGGAGCCATGTGTCCCCAGAGCTCTGTGTTCTCTGAGCTCAGTGTTCCTGGAGCCATGTGTCCCCAGAACCCTATGATCCCAGGACCCTATATTCCCTGATTTGTATAGTCCCAGAATCCTATGTTCCTAAAGTGCTATGTTCCTGGAGCACTGTGTTCCCGGAGTCCTACATTTCCTGATTTATATGGTCCTAGAACTCTGTGTTCCCAGTGCAGTATTCATGGAGCCCTGCGTTCCCATAGTCCCATGTCCCCGGACCTTCATGTTCCTGGAGACCTGTGTCCCCAGAACCCTATGATCCCAGGACCCTATGTTTCTTGATTTATATAGTCCCAGAACCCTATGTTCTCAGAGCCCTGTGTTCCTTTTGCCATGTTCCCAGAGCTCTACGTTCCCAGAGTCCTATGTTTCCTGAACCTAAGCTCCCAGAGCCTCATGCTTCCGGTGGCCTGTGTTCCCAGAGGCCCACCTTCCCAGTGTCCTTGGTTCCCTTGATCCTCTTTTTCGATTTTATAGCTAGTTGCTAGCTATTTACTGAATAGTTTACAATAGCAGTAATTTGTAGTTTATCTCTAAGTGACTTTTGTCTGTCCCCAGCACATCGTCCACAACTACTCATTGTTTTAATATAGTTATGAATTCTGTAATTATACATAGGACCTATCTGTTACATATTTCTATGTCTTTTTCTATCGTAAAATTAAATAAAGTCAATAAAAAGGGCATTGTCTGATGTATTCTATCCAATCAGCCCAGACTTGAGTGTGTGGATGCCAGTTTTAACCGGATTGTGACTCTTGATGGGATTCAAGGCCTTCCTGGACTCAAACAGCTTGACCTGTGCTGGAATCAGCTGAGCCAAGTGAGAGAGGACATGGACGTCCTGCACAAACACACCCCGTCTCTGCAGCGTCTTGATACCAGACACAACCCATGGACTCAGGTAAAGAGGACAGATTTATGCTGAGTGTCCGTCTGTGTAAAATATGCTGTATGTTTAGGAGTGTGTGTGTGTGTAAGTGCTTCTGATTTCCAGGCATCTGCTCAGAAACCTGTGAAGAACGAGTACATAGACTGGCTTAAGGAGTCGACAGTTGTACATAGACTTTCTTGACTGTTCTGGAGTAATGTTGTGTGTGTGGCAGGATGGGTCAGTGCGGATAGTGATGGTGGGACGGTTAAAGACCCTCACGCACCTGGATGGCGTGTTAGTTACAGAGGAGGAGGCAGCCGCTGCTGCACAGATGAACGCCGTCTCCAAAATTAATCTGGTAAGTGTGTGATTATGTATGATGTCCGTGTGCCCATGTTTATATTACATTGTGGGGATCAAACGTAACCGAAAGCAGGTTACCTGTTTTTTATGGAAATGGCAACCAGTTGAAAGATTTGCTTTATATTACTGTGTTTAAGGGTAGGGTTCGGTGTAGGTGTAGCATTCATTAGCTACAGTAATCGTTATGTTGATGGGCGGTCCCCACAATGATAGTGAGACATATTTCTGGGTGTGGGTGTGGGTGTGGGTGGGTAACTCCGGTGTGTGTATTTATGTGTGTGCGTTTGTAGGAGTCTCTGCTTTGTCACTCTCGTACCGATGCCAGTCGTCCTCGCAGTCTGAGTGTCCTTACAGCAGCCCGGTTTCTTACACAACGTAAACCGTCACCATGGAGCCACACTACTAACCTGGAACCAGGGTGGAGCGCCAAGGTACACACACACACAGACACATACACATACCTTAACCCAATTTTAAAGGCCACGCCTTCAAAATTGGAACTGCCTGCCTGGCGAGGCCAATCTACTACAAATTGGATGCATTGCATTGTGGGACATTTCGCTGTCCAAGTACGCACAAGTCTGCTCTGATGTGTCCTCGATAATATGGGCGGAGCAAGAACACATCCGGGGATTTGGACAAGTACAGAAAAGTACACACATTGAGAAACTGTTTGTGTGTGCGTGTGTGCGTGTGTGCGTGTGTGTGTGTGTGTGTAGGTCACAACCTTGAACCTGGATGGACAGCAGCTGTGTTGTATCAATAACCTGGAGGAGATGGTGAACCTGCGCTGGGTCTCTCTTAATCATAACCAGCTCACTCACATCCAGGGGTTGGAACACTGCCCCCTAGTGGAGGAGCTCTCCCTCGACCACAACTTCATCTGCACTCTGGAGGGTATGCATCCGCGTTTTATACACACTCACTCGTATTCGTGACGTTTCGTAGTTTAGCAACACTGATGGAATCTTGTTCTAATAGAATTATAGGAGAATAGAATATAGAAATATCGAGGACGTTTTTTGTTTTATTTTTCGTCCATGAAAATCGGACTCGGTGTGAAAAGGCCTTTAGAGTAGAATTACCTGAATCATTAATTGAGTGCAGCCATTTGTATTTGAATCATTTTTCAGTTTGTTATATATATTTCTGTAATACCAGATTATTAAACAAATACAAATATATATTTAGATATTCAATATTCCCTAATTAACAGTAACCAGACTGTGTCTGTGTGTGTGTGTGTGTGTGTTGTGCAGGTCTGTGTAAGCTGCAGCACCTGACCCGTCTCAGCATTAACAACAATCGGCTGCAGTGTTTGGACGGCTCCGTGCTGGACCGTCTGCTGAACCTCCACTTCCTGTCTGCTGAGAACAACTACATTTCGTCCCTGCATGGAGTTCAAAGGTCGTGCTGCCTGTTTGAGCTCTACCTCGGAAACAACGACATCAGCACTTCGCGTGACGTCTATCACCTGAAGGTCAGTGAGGGTCTGGAGCCTATCACAGGGTGCAGGTGAGCCTGAGCCTTAGAGTGGTGGTGGTGCAGAAGTTAATGTACAGGACTGTAGAACAGAAGGTTGAGGGTTCAAGCCCAGGTGCTGCCAAGCTGTCACTGTCGGCTCCTTGAGCACGACCCTTATCCTGTTACTCTCTCACTCTGGATAACTGCATGTGTTAGCCTAGCGGTTAAGGTACTGGACTATGGACCAGAAGGTCCAGGGTTCAAATCCCACCTCAGCCAAGGTAGGCCTTGACCTAGATGTCATCACATTACTTGATAACATTAATATATGTCTTGTAGACTCTGAGCAGCCTGATCATTTTGGATCTGTATGGAAACCCGCTATCACAGAAGCTGGAGAATTATCGTGCTTACGTGATCTTCCACATGCCGTCACTAAAAGCACTGGACGGAATCACTGTGGTGAGATACACACACACACACACACACACACACACACACACATTAAGTGCTATTATGAGAAAATCATTTGTCTGCTATTATTATGATTGTAGTGCTACATCAATTCAGTGCCCCCAATTTGATCATCGTCTTCAGTTACTGTGTGTCAAGTTTGGTAGGTTCTCTCCATATCCGGGATGTTTGACATCAGTCCCTCTAGCCGTGTGCATTCCTACTTTCAGTAGTTGGCCCGATTCCAGTTTTTTCCTCTTATGTGACACTTGTTTTTATCAACTGTTCCTTGTGTAAAGGTCCCACTGCGTTCAAAAATCACATCTGTTTTTTTTCTTTGCATGCATTTCTGTACAGGAGATTTCTGAGTCAGAGAACGCTAAAGATCTTTTCGGGGGAAGACTGACGGCGGACATGGTGGCTGAGAAGCTCGGCCACGCGAACTACCGAGAGATCGGCGAGCTGGAGCTGACGGCCTGTTCCATCAGGTATGTTACTTAACGTGCTAACCTTAGCTGTGACATCCACGTATCAAATCTGTAAATGTGTGCTTTCTGGTTCTTAGGACGGTCGATCTGGGTCCTCCTGATCTGTTTGTGAATTTGCGCAGCGTGAATTTGGAGCGCAACAACCTCACGTCCTTCGGGAGTCTTGTCTATCTGCCGAACATCAAGGTTCGAGTATCAGTGTGTGGAAATGGTTTTTTTGACAGGATTTTTGGCGCTGACCCTTTAATTGAAGTAAATAGACTTAGCACGTGGTTTGGTTAAAAAATGAATTACATTTGCTTCAAATAAAATTTAGGTCGCCATTTTTTTGACACATAGTATCATTTATCTTCTTCTTCTTCTTTCGGCTTCTCCCTTTATCAGGGGTCGCCACAGCGAGTTAAACGTTTCCACCTCACCCTGTCCTCCATGTCCTCTACTCTCACCCCAACTCCCTGCATATCTTCATTCACCACAACCATATAACTCCTCTTTGGTCTTCCTCTCCGTCTCTTGCCTGGCAGCTCCATCTCCAACATCCTCCTACCAATATATCTACTATCCCTCCTCTGCACATGTCCAAACCATCTCAGTCTTCCCTCTCGAATTTTGTCTCCCAATTTTCCAACCTGTCCCTCTGATGATCTCATTCCTAATCCTGTCCACCCTAGACACTCCTAAAGAGAACCTCAACATCTTAAGTTCTGCCACCTCCAGCTCTGCTTCCTGTCTCTTTGTCAGTGCCACTGTCTCTAACCCATACAACAAGTATCATTTATAATTTATATTAATCTATAATGAATCATTTTGGAGCTGACTGTATTATCAGTATCTGTATGACATTATTATTATTATTATTATTATTATACTGGTAATTACTCATTCTTGCATATTATATAAGCAGGTGTGTGTGTGTGTGTGTGTGTGTATGTGTTAAAAATGCAGGCTGTATGCCTAAACTACAATCGCATTGAGTCGATTTTACCGCGTCAGAAAGCCCAAACTCACCTAAGTGGCAGACAGCAGCTCTATAATAAAGTTCACTCCAGTGGCTATGGACAACAAAGCCGAACCAGCAGGTACTCTCACACGCACATACCCCCCCCCCCCCCCCAATTGAAAACTGTTTTGATGAATCTTCACATCTGGCCACTAGGTGTCACTGTAATATTATGAAGAATATTATTATAGTAGGTGTTTGGGTGGCAGAACAGCACCCTGGTTGACAAACTGGTTGGATATGAGGTAGTCACACTGAAAAGTCAAAGTAATCTGGTTGATTGACTGGTAATTAGCTCAACTCGTTATCTCACCCACGTCTGTTTCATGGCCATTTTTGGCGAGAGGCGAGTTTGGAAACTTGGAAACAGAACTAGTCAGTGACGTTCATACCTGATGCTGACATATGTTTTACGGAGCAGTCCACGTGTTGTAAGATCGCATTTACAAAGTAAATGAACACATACGTACATGTACAGTTTCCGTTCATTTACGCAAATTTGAGAAATAGTCTCTGATTGACGATTGTTTCTGTAACGCGAAGCACAATCAGTCGCATGTTGTATGCTTTAGACCAACTAAAAGACTGACAATGAGATTAACACATCAAGGGAGCGTAACAATTAGCAGCAAGGCATCAGCGGAGTGAGCGGGGTCAAGATCCGCCGGCTAGGTCAGCTCCCAGCTGAGGAGAGAGCAGGAGTAGTAGGATTAAAGCGACACCTACAGACCAGTATGAAACTTGGCGGCTTAGAGGGGTACAATTTAACTGCTGACAAGACTTTTGTCGCAGTTCAAGCTTGGCGAGGGGGTGAGGTTGGCGTGGTTATTTATTTATTTATTTATTTTTAAGATAAAGTGCATGGACAGAAATCTGTCCTGCCATCACAGGTGGCGAGACATGAGGTTAGGATATGCATTTTGAAAAACTGGATGACTTGGTAAGTGGATAGCTATATTTTAGAAGACTGGTTGATAGCTGTTATTCATTTAGCTGATGATTCGACTGCTTATTTGATTTGAAGTAGACAATTACCTGCTGAGGAAACGAAAACCCTGAGTGACTGTGTTTACTGGACTAAATAACACCAACAGACTCACTATATTCTCTATTTTTTAATATTTTTTATGTATTCTTATGTATTGTTTTTATTTTGTTGGGTTTTTTTCTCTATGTTATTATATTCTTCAAAGTATTGTATTCGCTTTAATGTATTGTATTATATTTATTATATAAGCTTTAATTATATTCCCTATTGTCATTATTCTTTTTAACTTTTTAACTTGTGTATTTAAGCTATTATTCTAAATGTAATATTTAGGTGATTTAGTTGAATTCTTACACCTATCTAGGCTGTCCCTTTCTGAGTCTTGGTCCTTCCAAGGTTTCTTCCTCATCACATTTAATGAGTTTATCCTTGGCACAGTCACTCTAGCCCTAGCGCTATAGAAATACATTTTGAATTAGTTGACTATTATTTGGATGCTGATTGAGCGGTTGTATTCAGCAACTGTTCAGCAACCTTCCAGATGCAGCACTAGTGAAGACATCTGTTTAATGAGCTGTAAATCAAGATTAGAATCTTTTACCCCAATTACTAATACTGAACTATCCGCACTGATCAGCTCGTCTAAGTCATCAACATGTTTATTATTAGATTCCCATTTCCTAAACGTTTACTCAAAGGAAGTAATACCTAGTATTATAGAGCCACTGTTAGTTATTTTAAATTCATCCCTTACCTTTGGTTATGTGCCCAAATCCTTTAAGTCTGCCGTTATCAAACCACTGATTAAAAAAGCCAATCTTGACCCTTGTGTGATATCTAATTATAGACCAATTTTAAATCTACCGTTTCTGTCCAAAATCGTAGAAAAAGCCGTCTATCAGCAGCTCTGTAGTTACCTCCAAAGGAATGAAATTTATGAAACATTTCAGTCAGGCTTCAGGCCCCATCATAGTACTGAAACAGCATTACTTAGGGTACTAAATGACTTGTTAATGTCCTCAGATAAGGGATGTGTTTCTTTTCTTGTTCTGTTAGATTTAAGTGCAGCATTTGACACTATAGATCATGATGTTTTACTAAACAGAGTAGAAAATACTGTAGGTATTAAAGGATCAGCACTTTCTTGGTTTAAATCCTACTTGACTGAACAGTACCAGTTTGTTCACAGAATGTCGCCCTAGGCTTGCTCAATCTGGGATTGGACGTAGATATTAGCAGATAATCTAAACTTGTAAAGTTGCTTTGAGACAATGCTCCATTGTAAAAAGCACTATATAAATAGATCTGACTTGACTTGTATAGTTGACTACTTTCAGACGCTTGCACGAGTAGCTGTTTTATATTTAGATGTATGGTCAAGTAGTTTACTAGTCGAGTACTTTTTGGACACCTGTTCGAGTAGCAGATTAGTCGATTGACTGTTGGATTCCAGGTCGAGTAGCTGTTTAGTTGACTATTATGAGGATACATGGTCAGCTATGAAAAGTAAGCAGTCATGCTGTCACTCCTCCATGCTCTTTATGGTTACTTGTTTTGGGTATCTCTTTCGGTTTGGTGACTGTAGGGAGTGTGTTTGTGTGGGAAGACTGGAGCCGCTCATGTCCAGTTTGGAGGTTCTCCATCTTGGCTACAACGGCATCTCAAACCTGAGTGAGCTGCAGCTGAACCGACTGACCAACCTGAGAGCTCTGTTTCTGCAGGGTAACGCACAAACATAACTCACATGTAGATAGTTGTTCACTTTATTAGAGCTAACGATTGTGGCTAAATCTGTTAATATGTGAGATAATACCATTAACCATTTACATTGGGACTGTGGTGGCCTAGTGGTTACGGTACTTGACTACGGACCCAAAAGTCCAGGGTTCAAGTCCCACCTCTGCCAAGCTGCATAAATGTAAATTTCCTCTTATAAAGCATTTGGACTTCCCAGCTACCAGGATGTCCATTTTCTGTCTCTGTCACTCCAGGGAACGACATAGTCCAGCTGGATGGGTTGGATGGTCTGTCTTTCCTACATGAGCTGGTTTTGGATCAGAACCGGGTGAAGATACTGAATGAGAGTTGGTTCAGCTCACACACCCGTCTGATCGAGCTGCGTCTGAACGACAACCGTCTGCGCAGCCTCACACACCTGCAGCTTCCGAACCTGCAACGCCTGTACCTAAATAACAACAAACTGCAGGTGCCACTCACACAGACACACAGATGCACAGTCTTGGTAATCCTAACGTTATGGGGACTTTCCATTGACGTCATGAATACTGGAGTTAAATAATGCCACACCTACACCTCTTTAGACTCTTTAGAAGTTGCAGTTTCTTTTAAATAAAAAAGTGGCTTTCCTCATGGGAACCAGCAAAATGTCCCCATTGTGGGCACATTTAATACACGGTGGTGCTTGAAAGTTTGTGAACCCTTTAGAATTTTCAGTATTTCTGCATAAATATGACCTAAAACATCATCAGATTGTCACACAAGTCCTAAAAGTAGATAAAGAGAACTCAGTTAAAGAAATGAGACAAAAATATTATACTTGGTCATTTATTTATTGAGGATTGAGGAAAATGATCCAATATTACATATTAGTGAGTGGTAAAAGTATGTGAACCTCTAGAATTAGCAGTTAATTTGAAGGTGAAATTAGAGTCAGGTGTTTTCAATCAATGGGATGACAATCAGGTGTGAGTGGGCACCTGTTTTATTTAAAGAACAGGGATCTATCAAAGTCTGCTCTTCACAACACGTTTGTGGAAGTGTATCATGGCACGAACAAAGGAGATTTTTGAGGACCTCAAAGAGTTGTTGATGCTCATCAGGCTGGAAAAGGTTACAAAACCATATTTAAAGAGTTTGGTCTCCACCAATTCACAGTCAGACAGATTGTGTACAAATGGAGGAAATTCAAGACCATTGTTACCCTCCCCAGGAGTGGTCGACCAACAAAGATCACTCCAAGAGCAAGGCGTGTAATAGTTGGTGAGGTCACAAAGGACCCCAGGGTAACTTCTAAGCAACCGAAGGCGCCTCTCACATGGGATAATGTTAATGTAGAAAATTCTTCACAAACTTTCAAGCACCACTGCATGTATGTAATATTAAATACTACGGTGATTGAGGTGCTGTGTAAAAGTGTATTCTTTTGTGTATTTATATCTTTTAAAGGAAATTGCAATACACTTACATTCTGTGTTGTAGGATATTACAGAGTTGGACAAACTGGAGACTCTTCCATCACTTATAGAACTGTCTGTGGTCAGCAACCCAGTGAGTCACTCACTCTCTCACACACTAACACACACACTCTCATTTACATTTACAGCATTTAGCAGATGCCCTTATCCAGAGCGACTTACAGTACAACTGCTACAATCTTACACTCTAAGCAATTGTGAGTGCAGTGGTGGCTTGGCAGAGGTGGGATTTGAACCTTGGATCTTCTGGTCCATCGTCCAATACCTTAACCACTAGCCCACCAGTGGTGCAGGCAGAGGTACGCCCTGGATAGGAGCTCAGTCCATCTCAGCATTCCATAAACTGCAACACCCGACCTTGACACTGAAAGCCCAGATTGGAAAAAGCCCTGAGGGAGGAGAGACCAGTTATTGGATCACCCCCCAGCAATGCAGCAGCAACCCCTATTAAAATCTGTGATGGACTGGTGTTCCATTCAGGGTCTGCTTCCATCTGTGTTAAAGTGTGTGTGTGTGTGTGTGTAGGTGGCGCGACGCTCCCTCCACAGATCATCTGTGGTTCTGCATCTCCCTCGACTGCAGGTGCTCGATGGGTCCACGGTTACGCAGGAGGAGCGAACCAGAGCCGAGTTACTGTGTAATGAGGTACACATACAATCCCATTCTCACTTACAGAGGTGCTTGAAAGTTTGTGAACCCTTTTCTATATTTCTGCATAAATATGACCTAAAACATCATCAGATTTTTGCACAAGTCCTAAAAGTAGATAGAGAACCCAGTTAAACAAATGAGACAAAAATATTATACTTGGTCACTTATTTATTGAGGAAAATGATCCAATATTATATATTAGTGAGTGGCAAAAGTATGTGAACCTCTAGGATTAGCAGTTAATTTGAAGGTGAAATTAGTCAGGTGTTTCCAACCAATGGTGTGACAATCAGGTGTGAGTGGGCACCCTGTTTTATTTAAAGAACAGGGATTGTGGAAGTGTATCATGGCACGAACAAAGGAGATTTCTGAGGACTGTAGAATGGCATCATGGACTCAATGAAACAGCAGGACATTCTAAATAAAAATCTGTCTGCTTCGGCCATGAAACCACAAATACGTCATCACTGGATCTTCCAACAGGACAACGATCCAGAATGTCCAGATTAACACAAAAAGTCAAGTTTCTGCCATGGCCATCTTAGTCCCTGAGAGCTGAGTGTACATGAGAGGATCCTGGATGATCTGGAGATGTTCTGTAACATTCACATTATAACATTTAGCAGATGCCCCATCCAGAGCGACTTACAATTGATAGTCTTACAATCCACGCAATTTGTGGGTGAAGGACCCAACAGTGGCAGAGGGCCAGGGTCCAGTACCTTAACAGCTATGCCACCACAGTCCCATAGTGTAAAGAGGAATGGTTTCAAATTCCCTGCTCTGGGTTCTCCAACCTTAAGATGTTATAGGAGAAGACCAAGTGCTGTTTTATTGGCGAATGGAATTGTTAAGAAAAAAGACAAATTCTCCAAAAAGTGTTTTTACTCATCTTTACCAGGGGTACCAACAATTTTGGATGGAACACATGCTCGTAAAGGACCTGAACACTTTCTCTGTGTGTGGATCAGGTGTACGTACCAAATATCCCTACAAGGATAGAAAGATATGACTTTTTTTTTATTGTTTCCAAAGAAAATCACAGTTTTCCTGGTGGGCCCCAGCAAAATGTAGCAAAACGTCAACTTTCTTTTGAAAAACCAAAAGAGAGAAAGTTTGCTTTAGGTTATTGAGGTTAAGCTTATGGTAGGTGTAGCAGTAATATTATTTTAATGGTATGTCCCCCCCCAATGAAAAACTGTGTGTGTGTGTGTTTAGTGTACAGACCCTGATGTTTCATATCCTGGGCTACTGTGTCATGCTCCACTTGTTCGAGGCTCCAGTCTCCAGCATGTCGGCCTGCAGCACCTAACGGGACCTACTGAGATCATCACCAGCCACACTGATACATATCCTAAATGTACAAACACACAAACAGATGTTGATTTTGTATTCCTTACACCAAATTGTTTAAAAGCACCATCCTTTCTGAATGGTCATAATGCCATAAATTCCAGCTTTTGGTGAACAAACAAATACAAACGACCTCTGTTCTGTGTGTCAGATAAGAAACAGAGAGCTGGAGGGTCACGCTCACGAAGTGCTCAGGGTGACAAGCACCGAGGAGGGCCGAGTGTCACAGGACTTCAGGCCAACAGACCCAGAGTCTACATCGCACACATCGACACAGAAAACAGGTACCCTGGAACACAACCTGCATCCAAACCATTTGTGCTGAAATAACCCTGCTGTGTTCCACAGGTATCTCAATCCCGGCCCCAAACCTCCTCAGCTGTAAGAGTGGTGCTGGGACTTTCAGCAGGTGCTTCCATCAGTTTGTCAAGTCCAAATATAAAGAGGTTCTGTGGTAAAACTCCTTTCAATGACTCTTCTCTCTTAACGCAATCATACACTGCCTGGCCAAAAAAAGCTCACCACCTGGATTGAACTAAGCAATAGTTTTAAACAGAGCCTCCCATTGGATAATTTCTGCATTGGTGATTATGTTTCAGCTGGCAGTTCTTTCACCCTGACCGATGCAGTGAGGAGCTTCTCATTTGTTACACAACCATGTCCAAAGACATCCTGTGGTCGTGGAAAAGATGTTCATCTGTAAGGCTGTAATTGTGAAAGAGTGGTTCAGGAAGCATGAACCATCATTTTCACACATGGATTGGCCACCACAGAGTCCAGAGCTGAACCCCATTGAGAGTCTTTGGGATGTGCTGGAGGAGACTTTCTGCAGTGGAACAAATCTTATGCAACTCTGGACTGAACTAAATGCTGTGACATTGCAGAAGCTTAATCAAAGCTAAAGGCGGTCCAATGAAATATTAGAGTGAGACCTTTGTTTGGGTCAGCAGTGTATGTAGAGGTAGGGTGGGGTTTGCATTTTATCGATTCCGATTCTTCTCATCCATTCCAGTTCTTATCGATTCCAGTTTTCGGCTTGAAAGTTGTATTAAGCAAGGGAATCTCAAGCAAATGAACTCGACGAATCTGATTCACTGATTCAAACACTGAACCACTAAACAAGTGGAGCAAATCTCTGTCATGATGGAATGATTTGCTCAATCTTGACAGAATTTCAGTCATGAATGAATGACTCGCTGATATAAACACCAAACTACTGAAGAAGTGATGAAAATCTCATTTAACAGCAAAAAAAATAATAAATTTTCAGACTGACCTCCCGAATTAGTGAGCCTCTGTGATGGCAAAATGATTCGCTGATTCACCTATCGATTCCAAAATGGGGAATAAAAAAATGCGCCAAATGCTTAGGTATGAAGGTTATATTTATTTCTGACCTCGGAAATCTCGCATTTTTGCCCAGTGGACCAACTCACTGGATGTTTTCTCTTTGTCAGATCATTGTCTGTAAACCCTAGAGGCGGCTGTGCACGGAAATCAAAGCAGATCCAGAGTTTCTGAAATACTCAGACCAGCCCGTCTAGCACCAAGAGCCACGTTCAAAGTCACTTAAATCACCTTTCTTCCCCAGTCTGATGCCGCATATATCGTACATTTCTAAATTTTGAATCATATATTTATAGGGAACACACACATCCATTCACTAACATTTACCACAGAACAAATCTAAAATGACCATAAAATGTATAAGTAAAATCAATTTATTAGGTAAACCAAGCACGTTTACAAAACATAGAAAAATATCTGTACATCATCTTCACTAGAAGTCGGAGTGAAGTATTGTGAACCATCTTCAACCAGTTATCAAACACTAATCCAACATTTCCTCAGATGACCCTAATCATTCTAATCTAAGAATAAGTTCGTGGGACCAAAAAAAACAAATCTCTGCGTAAAGAGCCTATGCCTCTGGATGAACGTCAAAGAAAAACAGAAAATATGTGGAAAATAGTTTTCCACATAGAACTAAAGTAATCCAAACGGAATCAGCTTGAAAGCTTAATTATTATACAAGAGAATCTCAAGCAAATGAACTTCCCAAAGGACATGTCAGTCATAAACCAAATGATTCAAGCACAGATCCACTGAACAAGACTGGTGAAACTTACTCATGACCAAACGCTCCACTTAGACCAAGCACGTGACCCACCAAATGATTTGCTGTAAAGGCAGTGCAAGGATCTGTGGTGAGCAAATGATTCACTGATTCAAATACTGATGAATAAGAGATGAGAAAATCTCAGTCCGGACTGAATGATTCACCGATTCAAACACTGAACTGCTGAACAAGCAGAGCATATTTTTGTCATGGCCGACCTGCTGAACGACTGTGCTTGGTCACTTGGTCATCACTCATGACCAAGTGATTCACTGATTCACTGATTCAAACACTGACCTGCTGAAGAAAGAATAGGAAATCTCAGCCTTGAATGAAATTCACTGACCTGCTGAATGAGTGGTGGGAATACGGATCATGAACTAAAATATTTAACCATTCAAACATCAGTTCCCTAAATGAGAATCAGTTTCAAACACTGACTCACTCAATGAGTCTTGAACAAGTCCGAGTTGAACTCTGACCCACTGAATGACCCTTCTACCAGTCTCAGCAACTCTTAACAACTCTCCACTGATTTGCTGATCTAGTCATTCAGTCCTGGCTCCAGTCAATAACAGATCTCACTGAATGAAACGAATCAGTCACTGCCGCTAGCTGATATGGATTCATTCATCTAAGTGACTCGTTCAGAAAGACTGAATTTCCAAACCAAATCCATCAATGGTGACATTAGAAGAGCATCTGATGAAGCATAAAGCTAGGCTTGAAAGTACCACAGCAGAGTTCTTAATGGTTGGACCATTCTCCAGACTTTAAAGAACTACACTCGTACTGCTGTCAGAGTTTGGTCAGAGGATAATGTTGGGTTCGTGTTTAACAACCGTCATCATGACAGGAAGAGGCCGCTGAAGGCATCCTGGATGGCTCGGTGACACGCCAGACCCGATGTGTAACCACCTGCTAAATCTTGTTGAGTCACCAGTCTGATGTGACTCAGATACCTGACGAGAGACAGAGAGAAAATAATGAATCATTTTATCAGTAACCGAACCAGAGTCTGTTTGTAACAAAAACATTTTGAAAAAACATTCTTAGAGTCTGCAGATGTAATTAACATAAATAATAAATTACATTAAATAAATCTTTCAAAAGTACTAGTTTCAAACATCAGCCCGTGGTGTTGAAAGACCATGAAGAAATGTATTATATTCATTATTTTATTAACTATATAGACTACAATATATACAGTGGGGCAAAAAAGTATTTAGTCAGCCACTGATTGTGCAAGTTCTCCTACTTCGAAAGATGCTCAACTCGCCGTGTTTGGAGGAAGAAGAATGTGGAGTTGCACCATACCTACTGTGAAGCATGGGGGTGGAAACCTCATGCTTTGGGGCTGTTTTTCTGCAGAGGGCACAGGACGACTGATCCGTGTTAAGGGAAGAATGAACGGGGCCATGTATCGTGAGATTTTAAGCCAAAACCTCCTTCCATCAGTGAGAGCATTGAAGATGGAACGTGGCTGGGTCTTCCAGCATGACAATGATCCCAAACACACCGCTCGGGCAACTAAGGAGTGGCTCCGTAAAAAGCATTTCAAGGTCCTGGAGTGGCCTAGCCAGTCTCCAGACCTCAACCCCATAGAAAATGTGCAGAAGCTGTGAAAACTCTCAGTTAGAATACTAACAAAATAGCATTTGACCAGTCCTGCCTAACTCTCTGCACAAGGGTTTATGTAGTGGCTTTGAAAGAGGAATTAGTGGGTCCAGCCACACAGTATTTCATCCAACACTTCATCTCTCCTCTACACACACCCATATCAGTTGGTGTACGACACACACACACACACACACAGAATGAGTGCCAGTTCCACTCGTGATGGCTCGTATTATGGGACTAGGTGTGTGTAAGTGCTTACAGCTGTAGAATGAAACCCTCTCTACTCCTGAAGTCCCTTCATCACTCTCTCTCACTCTGTCTCTACCTCACACTTTGCTAAAAACTCACTATTACACTGTAAATCTTTGTATAGATATGACATTTTATCAAGAAATTTAAACAAGACTACCAGTCAGTAGGATCTCACAGCACCACGTCATCACAGGCATCCTAGATGCACACCTCATTTGTTTTCACTTCAAGTTTTGTTATTGTGACTCATAAATGTCCAGGAGCAAGATCCATGGTTTTAATTTCATGTTTTCGTGTCCACAAACAGTGGGCCCCACAATGTATAAGCCAACTTATGATTATTGGTCAGCTAAAATAGTCATAAGAAAGGCATGAGATATTTAACACAGTGTTAAGAGAGAGGGCAAGAACAAGAGAAGAGAGAGAGAGAGAGACAGGGATGTGTGATCAGTACTTAAACTGTCAACCTCCCACTCACACTAAACATATATATTAGTTTAGTGCTGGGCCATTAACACACACACACACACAAATCTATCATAATCAGAAGGCCTCACACAGCATTCATCTCCACCCAGTCCTGCTCTGAGCCTCAAACAACACGCCACATTCCACAACCAGATCTGGTTACTTACACACTTACACACTTACAGTATTGCACTGTATTTCTCAAAGACTAATCAAACTCATGGGCGGCTCGAAGGTCAGCTCCAGAGATCCTCAGTCTGATTCCTGGCTCCATCTGTGTGGAGTTTGCATGTTCTCCCTGTGTCCATGTGGTTTTTCTCCGGAGCCAAAGACATGTTGTGTCAGTTGGTCTGTCTAAAGTGACTCAATGTGTGTAGGTCCGGTCCTGCCGGTTGGGTCCTAGTTCCCTGCCACCCAAACTATATTAAGCGGGTATAAACCTGAATGAATGAATAATAAAACCATATCATAACATCACACTATAAGAGATGACTGGCATCTCTGACTTTGTTGCCACATATGCGGCGAAAACAGGCAGTTAATAATTAATAATGCCCTTATTTCG
This sequence comes from Ancistrus triradiatus, assembly GCA_025084515.1. Classification (NCBI taxonomy): domain Eukaryota; kingdom Metazoa; phylum Chordata; class Actinopteri; order Siluriformes; family Loricariidae; genus Ancistrus; species Ancistrus triradiatus. Next base: position 298,023 of record JAJAGP010000160.1, read on the forward strand.
CACTCATGCACGCCATAATGCACTCATTCAAACTCATTTTGTTGAAGAGAAGGGTGGAAATGTACGTATGAGTCCTGTAGGGGGCGACAGAGTCCAACAGTCTGTATCTGTACAATGGCGTCTGTGCGTGTACCTCAACGGGAATGACTTTATAGAACAGAAACGCCATGGACGCGGAACAACTACAAACTATTCACTCTATACCTCACGTAAATATGATCATAACCACTATATATAGGTCACAAACACCATCATCGGTCCATTGTGGATGTGTCCGAACCACAAACGATTCATGATTTAGACCATCAATCATCGTCAGTCCACTGGGGTCGTTTTCCAAACCACAATCCCTATTCAGTATATAGGCCACACAAACTTCACCATTAGTCCACTGTGGACGTGCCCCAAACCACAAGCCATATTCACAAAAACTTCTTCCTCATCCTTATCATTTCACTATGGATGTGTCCCAAACCACAGGCAGTATTCACTAGACAGTACACAAACATCTCCATCAGTCCACTTTAGACATGTCTCCAACCACTTACATTTATATTTACAGCATTTAGCAGATGCCCTTATCCAGAGCGACTTACAATTGGTACAGACTTACAACTGATACAATCTTACAATCCAAGCAATTGTGGGTTAAGGGTCTTGCTCAAGGACCCAACAGTGGCAGCTTGGCAGAGATGGGATTTGAACCCTGGACCTTCTGGTCCATAGTCCAGTACCTTAACCGCTAGGGTAAACCATACGATACCATACACCCTAAGCACTGTATAGCTCAATGTGGACATGTCCTCAACCTAGTCACTATATTGTCTACATAAACACCATCATCTATCCACTGTGGACATGTCCCAAACCCCAAATCCTACTTACCAAGTAGGCCAGATAAACACCACCATCATTTCGATGTGGATGTGTCCCAAACCACAAGCTATACTTAGGATATAGTCCCCTACAAAACATCAGTCCACTGTGGACGTGTCCCAAACCACAGGCAGCAGACACTATATAGTAAACAAACATCTTCATTAGTCCACTTCAGACACGTCTCCGACCACACACCCTAATCACTGTATAGCCCAATATGGACATGTCCTCAACCACACTCCCTAGTCACTATATTGCCTACATAAACACCACTGTCTATCCACTGTGGACATGTCCCAAACCAGAAACCCTATTTACCAAGTAGGCCAGATAAACACCATCAGTTTGACGTGGATGTGTTCCAAATCACAAGCTATACTTAGGATATAGTCCCCATACAAAACATCAGTCCACTGTGGACGTTTCCCAAACCACAAGCAGTAGACACTATATAGTAAACAAACATCTTCATTAGTCTACTTTAGACACGTCTCCAACCATCAGTCCACTGTGGACTTCCCCAATTTTTAAACCCTATTCCCTATAAGAACACAAACACCATTATCTGCGGACGTGTCCCAAATCTAACCCTACTCTACAGAACGCAAATGCCATCACACTATTCACATACACACACACTATTCCCTATAACTATCGTCAAACCACTGTGAACACGTCCAATACCACACGCACTACTCCCTATAAAGTGTACACCCCTGAGTAAGCTTGAATCCTTTTCATAATCTTACCATGCATCAGGATTTGACTACCAGCATGCAGCTTCTAACCCTGATCCTCACCCTCTCTCTCTCTCTCTCTCTCTCTCACACACACACACACACACACACGGTTTGCAAGTCAAAAGCAGGCCCAAATCATCTGCATAGCCAAATATACAATCAGACTGAGATTAGCAATGAGAGAGAAACAAAAACAGAAAGACAGCCAGAATGTGAGAGAGAGAGATTGGGTTTATTCTGTTATTCTCAACATTTCTGCAAAAAAGTCAGTGTGTGTGTGTGTGTGTGTGAGACAGGTTTCAGATTTATGGCGTCCGTGTCTCAGTGGGAGGAAGGAAAGAAAACAGAATGGAGGTGGAGAAAGGGATAACATGTCACACTGAGTGCTGTCCATCACACAGTGTATACGTGAGAAAGAACGAGCAGCGAGTGCATGAGAAATAATAAAATAATTACAAAGCAGCAGTTAGGCAGAAAATCAAACGCTAAAAGTTTTAGGCCACCATTAGATTGAGATATACCATTGTTTTAGCAATGGCATAATGACCATTATTTCTGAGTCTCTTCCCTCTATAGGCTACAGTGGTAAGTATTTAGTGTGACCTCCCTTAACAATTGAGCAATAGCAGCATCTGGCAGCTTCATCAAAGGATGCCAAGTTTAACCCTTCTTCAGTCCAAAGATCAGGTCTTTTTGGAAAGGTAGCAGCCAAGAAACCAGCTGTTATCAGAAGGAGAACAATGTGAAAGGCTAAAGTATGCTAAAGCACACAAAGATTGGAATGAAGATCAGTGGAAAACAATGTTAAATATGTTAACAATACATCTTATTTATGGTCATTGCACCATTGCAAAAACAACAAATCTAATGGTGGCCTAAGACTTTTGCACAGTACTGTATGTAGAAGGTATACCCTCCAGCCGTTCCACAGAGCCTGGAAAAGGTTAGACATTTATTCATTTCATTGTTACTGTAATTAAAGGGAGATGTATATTGTATATGTGTAAATATATACAGTGGTGCTTGAAAGTTTGTGAACCCTGTAGAAATTTCTTCATAAATATGACCTAAAACATCATCAGATTTTCACACAAGTCCTAAAAGTAGATCAAGAGAACCCAGTGGGTCATGCAGCAAGACAACGACCCTAAGCACACAAGCCGTTCTACCAAAGAATGGTTAAAGAGAATAAAGTTCATGTTTTGGAATGGCCAAGTCAAAGTCCTTTCAAGTCAAAGTTATTGCTGCACAGGGGGGGTCACACCAGATACTGAAAGCAAAGGTTCACATACTTTTGCCACTCACTAATATGTAATATTGGATCATTTTCCTCAATAAATAAATGACCAAGTATAATATTCTTGTCTCATTTGTTTAACTGGGTTCTCTTTATCAACATTTAGGACTTGTGAGAAAATCTGATGATGTTTTAGGTCATATTTATATAGAAAATTCAACTAAGACTGGACACACACACACACACACACACACACGATCACTTTCTTGTAGCACAGTATAACACAGATCAACTTCCAAAGCATCTAAATTGTTTGTGTGTGAGAGAGAGAGAGAGAGAGACAGACAGACAGACAGACAGACAGACAAACGTGAAAGTACTTCATGTAATGGAAGACTGGATTTGCTGAATGGACAATGACATTTCTGTTTACCCTCCTTGCACACACACACACACACACACACACAGATGAACAGACACAGATAGTCACACACAAGCAAACACACACAGTCTTGATAAACATACGTTTTGGACACTTTCCATGGACATAATGATTCTGTAACTATTTAATGCTACACCTACACACAACCCTTTAACCTCAGTAACCTACAGTATATCCGTCAGTTCTTTTGGTTGTATAAAATAAAGCTGAGCTTTGGTAATTCCTTAAGGGAACCAGCAAAATGTCCTGACAAGATTTAAAAAAAAAAAAAAAAAAAGTCCGATCTTTCGATCCATGTGGGACCCCACCCACACACAGCTGTCTTTAATAAAACACCCAGCCCAACCTTTATTTATACAGGTACAGAACCAAATGCTGTGTATTACACACACACACACACACACACACACACACACACACACACACACACACACACACACCTCTCCAAAAACATATACCAATCCAACATAAATCACAGCAGACAGAGTGAGGTCTGACCAACACACACACTTCAGGCCAGCTGTTTTGCTGTCTTACAACGTAGTAGCACGCACACACAGACACACACACACAGACACACACACACAGACACACACTTTCCTCGCCATTCCCTCATTAGGCCTTCTGATGTGGTGAGAAGAGAAAACAGAGCCACTCCTCATCTTTCTCTTATTCTTTTCATTTTTTGACTCTTTTGAACTCCGTGTGTGTATGTGTGTGTGCATGTGTGTGTGTGCATGTGTGTGTTACAATGACTGAAAGACAGCAAGAGAGTCAAACTGAAGCATGAAAGTGCAAACGTGACAGAACTGTCAGCACACTTCCTGTGAGCCAAGAGCGCATCATGGGAAAAGGGGTTCATTTGTTTGAGTAAGAACTGTTCATTTATCTCTGTCACAGAGAGACAGAGACACAGAGAGACAGAGAGAGAGAGAGACAGACAGAGAGAGAGAGAGAGAGAGAGAGAGAGAGACAGACAGACAGACAGACAGACAGAGAGAGAGAGAGAGCGAGAGAGCACAAGAGAGAGAGACAGACAGACAGAGAGAGAGAGAGAGAGAGAGAGAGGGACAGAGGGAGAGACAGAGAGAGAGTGCAAGAGAGAGCGAGAGAGAGACAGAGAGAGACTAAGACGTTGTTGGGTCTAAAATTATGACTTAATACAATCATTAACACTGTGTATTTAAATAAACAAGTGAAAAAAATCCAATAAATTCTTGGTAAACTATAAAATCTGTTGACTCAGTGATTCACATCCTAGGGAGTCAGAATCCAATGTTATTTAACTGAATGGAACCATTTAATAAAGAGCTATAATCATATTGTGGTAAAATTAGAAATCTAAAGGCGCGCTCAATCATTTAATGAATCCAAATCATATTGCAAAAATCTTAAGATTTAACGATATACTGACTCGTTTCCTAAATAATTAGAATTGTATTGTGGTAAATATCTGAGATTAAATGAAGCACTAAATCATTTCCTAATGAATCCAAATCACATGGTAAAAAAAAAAACTATGTAATGTAAAATGTAATGATGAACTAAAACCTGTCTGAAATAATCAGAATCTTATTGGGGTAAAATCTGATATCTAATGAACCACTGATTCATTTCCTAAGGAATCTGACTCATATTGAGGTAAAATATAATATCTAATGAACCACTGAATCATTTCCTAAAGAACAAGAATCATACTGAGGTAAAATCTGATATCTAATGAACTACTGAATCATTTCCTAAAGAATCAGAATCATACTGAGGTAAAATCTGGTATCTAATGAACCACTGATTCATTTCCTAAGGAATCTGAATCATATTGGGGTAAAATATGATATCTAATGAACTACTGAATCATTTCCTAAAGAATCAAAATCATATTGAGGTAAAATCTGATATCTAATGAACCACTGATTCATTTCCTAAAGAATCAGAATCATACTGAGATAAAATCTGATATCTAATGAACCACTGATTCGATTCCTAAGGAATCAGAATCATATTGGGGTAAAATCTAATATCTAATGAACCACTGATTCATTTCCTAAGGAATCTGAATCATATTGGGGTAAAATATGATATCTAATGAACTACTGAATCATTTCCTAAAAAACCAGAATCATACTGAGGTAAAATCTGATATCTAATGAACCACTGATTCATTTCCTAAGGAAACAGAATCGTATTGGGGTAAAATCTGATATCTAATGAACCAATGATTCATTTCCTATAGAATCAGAATCATACTGAGGTAAAATCTGATATCTAATGAACCCCTGATTCATTTCCTAAGGAATCAGAATCTTATCGGGGTAAAATCTGATATCTAATGAACCACTGATTCATTTCCTAAGGAATCCGAATCATATTGATGTAAAATCTGATATCTAATGAACCAGTGATTCATTTCCTAAGGAATCAGAATCATATTGGGGTAAAATCTGATATCTAATGAACTACTGAATCATTTCCTAATTAATCTGAATCATATTGTGATGAAATTTGAGCTTCAATGATGAACCGAATATTTTCCAAACATATCCAAATCAGACTGGGATCTTATTTTTTTAATTCATGAGGCAGTGAATTGTTTCTAATATATCAGAACTAAACTGTGGTGTTACCTCAGATTTAATGACTCTCTAAATGGTAATGTAAAGAATATTTTATATAATGGAATTACAGAATTATTATATAATGATTACCATAAAATACTGGATTTCATAGTGATTCAAATCATTTGCTAATGAATCAGCACAATGTTAATCAATCAGTAGACTCTTACTGAATCACTGGAGATCTGATCTTGCACTGAATCATTTCCTACAGAACCAGAACCTGGGCTTCCAGCCCTGTTACAGATTACTATGCTGTACATATTTGTGATAGTGGTTATTATAATTCAGCTCACCCGAGTCTGCCCAGCTGCTCCAGTTCAGGCACTTCAGGTCCACATGTTTCAACATGGAGAGGCTCATACTGATACAATTTCTCCTGTCCAAGAGGTACTGGAGCCAGAGAGACTGTCTGACCCTGAAACAGACAGAGACAGAGACAGAGAAATTACTTTCGGTAAGTGTGTATAATTACAATCTGGTACCTTTTAATTGTTTTCTATACTTTGGCCATATTGTACTACAGAAAGAAACTACACAGAAAGGAGGGCGGGGATAAGGGAAACGGAGAGCAGTGGGTTACAGGTACAAGAGAATTCACCAGCATTCCTCAACAAGGACACCTTGAAACGCACATGCACACGCGCACACACACACACACAAATAAATAAAGAAATCAAACTAAAGTATAAAATCTACCTTTATACACAAACCACCCTACTGTATCTAAGGTCACACTCACAACACACAACATTGCTGTTTACACTAGAATATGCCACTGTACTGCTTTTTTAGGAATAGACTGACAAGCCTGCAGTATTTGTAGCAGAAGCCACCCTGAATGTGCCCATCACATACCTCCCATATTTGTCCTTAATTTTTTATATTTTTAATGACAACAAAAGGATGTGTATGGATTTGTATGGATATGTGTGTGTGTGTGTGTGTGTGTGTGTGTGTTACGTCAATGTTCCGCTACATAAAGTACTGTAGTACTAGTCACTTATAAACTCCTCAGGCTTGAAGTTAAATCCATGCACGCACGCACTGTAGATGTATCTACATGTTAGCACAGACAACGTAGAACCTAGAAAATGCAACTAAATGATTCACAATTCAGTACACAGTGATTCAGTGATTCTCAGCACTGTTTACCATGTTTTTCCCTACGTTTACATCTACAGTACTGTTCTCTTAGTGCAAATAAGTCACCATGGGTCTGAAATAGGTGAGTTCATAAGAGCCAACCGAAAGGAAACCGAAAGCAAAACAGGAATGAATGCTCCAGACCACAGGCTGAAGTTAGTTAACTGAAAGAGTAACTAACTCTGCACTTTCAACCCATTACTCAGTAAATTACATGAGATCTTTCAACATTTTATGGTTTTCGCCCGCTGTAGGTTAATGTAAATGTTTTAAATATTAACTTACTGACATAAACTAACAACGGGGCAAAAAAAGTATTTAGTCAGCCACTGATTGTGCAGGTTCTCCTACTTAGAAAGATGAGAGAGGTCTGTAATTTTCATCATAGCTACACTTCAACTATGAGAGACAAAATGAGAAAAAAAAAATCCAGGAAATCACATTGTAGAATTTTTAAAGAATTTAACTGAAAATTATGGTGGAAAATAAGTATTTGGTCAATAGCAAAAGTTTAACTCAATACTTGTAACATAACCTTTGTTGCCAATGACAGAGGTCAAACGTTTCCTGTAAGTCTTCACCAGGTTGGCACACACTGTAGCTGGTATTTTGGTCCATTCCTCCATGCAGATCTCCTCTAGAGCAGTGATGTTTTGGGGCAACACGGACTTTCAACTCCCTCCACATATTTTCTATGGGGTTGAGGTCTGGAGACTGGCTAGGCCACTCCAGGACCTTGAAATGCTTTTTACAGAGCCGCTCCTGTTGCCCGAGTGGTGTGTTTGGGATCATTGTCATGCTGGAAGCCCCAGCCACGTTCCATCTTCAATGCGCTCACTGATGGAAGGAGGTATTGGCTTAAAATCTCACAGTACATGGCCCAGTTCATTCTTCCCCAGAAACCAGAAACCTTGCTAGTTTGTGGGTGACCAAATACTTGTTTTCCACCATGATTTACAATTAAATTCTTCCTCATTTTGTCTCTCATAGTTGAAGTGTAGCTATGATGAAAATTACAGACCTCTCTCATCTTTCTAAGTAGGAGAACTTGCACAATCAGTGGCTGACTAAATACCTTTTTACCCCACTGTAAGTGACTGCAGTTATTTAAGGTGGACTGGAAATGCGAATAAGAAGCCAACTTCAGACTCGTCTCTGCTTATGATACGGCAAACACTCAAACTCCCCAGTTCATGATGCATTTAACTTACGATGGATTTGAACGTATCCCCATCGTAAATCAGGCAGCACCTGTACAATACAGCTCCATTAATGCATATAACAACTTATACAGTGTGGATTTTTTGGGGGTCCAGAAGGCATTCATTCAATTTACATTAGTCCTTATGGGAAAAATGCTCGTTACCCGTCGTTTTCAGTTGTCGACAAACCTATTGGAATGAATTAACGTCAAGAACCCAGGTACCACTGTAGTCGCCGGGGGAGGTGCATTCCACCACCTGGGTGCAGAACAGGGAAGATACCTTTTCTTTCTTTTGCATTGACGGGTGGGTCCGGTTGAGCCATGCTTAAGGCTCAGTCTGCATCATACAAAGCTGGTTTCTTTAGCTAGGTTGTCTTTAGCGTAGGAGGGGATTAGTTTATGTTTAGCTTCTCAGGCAAGCATTGTCTGGTGCAGCAGCTACAGGGAGCTTGGGAAGGCAACACATCAGTGGTGTGAGTGGAGTTCCATGATGTTGAACCAAGAATTGGTGAGTGGATGCTGGTGCCCAAGACTCATTGATGGGCAACAAAGACTATTCAATCTAATCTACTGTGGCCCAAGTCACAAAAAATGTTTAATGTCGGCTGGAACAAAAACGTGCCACAACAGAAAATGCATCACACTTTGCTGAGTATGTGGCTGCTTCTTTTATATCAGGTGGATTTACATGGAAGGAGAAAACGCAATCCAATGGAGGAAGTGTAATGCTCTGGGTAATGTTCTATCTGGAACTCCTGGGTCTGGGCATAAGTTTGACACGTACATAATGATTTGGCCTTGATGATCATCAACCCATCTGGATATACGTTCAAAAAAGTGATCTAAATCAACTGCTTCTTGCTTTCTACACACTTTTATCAAATCTGGACAGAATTATAGAACAGCTACACCGAAGCAGTATGGTAAGCTCTGCCCCCAATAGTTCCTGATCAGTTCTTCTGTCGGATCACCAAACCCTGATATATATGAGATCCAGACATGAAGCACATGTTTAAACAAGTTGTAAACATGGCCACATCCTGGTCATGCACATACTGACAAGGCCTCGAGGTCAAGCTATTTAAATAAGCACGCACACACACACCAGGTGCAGACAGATGTACAAATGAACCTTCACCTATGCCTGTAGACCAGGCAGGATGCCCCAAATAAAGCAGAAAAACAAACGCGTGTCTGTGTGTTTGTGTAAATAAACCTCACAATGAGCTTAAGGTTTGCTTCCACTAATTGCCCTCGCATTATGTCCGCACGAAATGCATGCACATGTGTGCTGTGGAACAGGTTAAGCAGGTTCGTTCTTAAGACCCCCACCCCTTTCAAAAGGTTATATTTAACGACACATGCCAGAGACGTTTGTGTGTGTCTGAGTGTGTGTGTTTGATATATATTCAGCAAAAGTAGAGCTTAACATTTTAGCACACTTACGATAAAGATCGAATTTTAAAAACATATCAATGCTTAAGCAAAAGGAGTCAGAGTCTGGGATTGGCAACTGTATTTACTGATTATTTTGAAAAAGAGTAATAATAAAGTCAGTTCCCTTAGGCATGCATTTAAACATTTATTGTGGAAAATGACCCAATATTAGATACTAGTGAGTGGCAAAAGTATGTGAGCCTTTGCTTTCAGTATCTGGTGTGACCCCCCTGTGCAGCAATAACTGCAACTAAACGTTTCCTGTAACTGTTGATCAGTCCTGCACACCGGCTTGGAGGAATTTTAGCCCATTCCTCCGT